>RJWM01027077.1:0-27138 GCA_004363535.1 Dasyprocta punctata | reverse complement strand
TCTCCCATGCTGTCTTCAAGATCTGAGATTCTATCTTCAGCTTCATTTAAGCGGTTTTTCAAACTTTCCATGGAGTTTTTCATTTCTTGCATTTCCCTTTGCATCTGTTTCATGCATTCTGTTTGTGTCGTATATTGTTCATTCAAGGTTTCGATCATTTTCTTAAGTTCTTCTATGTTTTTATCTTGCTCTTCTTTAGATACACACAGCATTTCTTTAATAATGATTCTCATTTTATTTTTTAGCTGAGAGAATATTTTTGATTTGGTTTTCTCTATAGCTTCATCAAGCTGTTTCTTTATTGCATTTTCTATCATTTCAGAAAGTCCATTTGTGTGACTCCCACTGTCTTCCATTTCAGTGTCTCTTGGGTTTGTTCTTTGTGGGCTGGGGGACTGAGACTGCCTCTTGGTCTTTCATTTTGTCATTTTCTTCTGGAATCTATGTAGCTCTGTGTCCTGCGCGGCTGGCCGGCCTTCCCCTGTGGTTTGCGCTGATTCTTGCGGCATGCAGTATCGCGGGACCCAGTAGGCTGGGTCCTGTGCGCAGCAAGGAAGGGCGGCCTCCCGGGGCGTGCAGGTGGAGCCTCCTCCTTAACTGGGTGGGGGCCAAGGCCTCCCAGTCCCAGGGAGCTATGCTGGGCACCGCGCGTGACGCTGACCCGACCCTGGTTCTGTCCGCAAGCTCGGCCCAACAGCTATGCCTGCGGGACAGGCCCAGGCAGGTCTCAGGCGTGCAGTGCCGGGAGCAACCCTGCTGGGCAGCGGGGTCTGCACAGGAGCTGTGGGATGGCACACGCTCGAGCCGAGCCACGCAGCTGAAGAATGGAGCTGCTGTGCGCTCTGCACTCTGGTCGGGTGGGGGGCCCAAGCTCTCCAGGCCCCTGCAGCTATGTTGCTTAGTTCCCGGTGAGCAGCTCTGGGGTCCTGGGCTGATTTGGGCTGGGCTGTGTACCTCTGTGTCCTGTGCGGCTGGCTGGCCTTCCCCTGTGGTTTGCACTGATTCTTGCGGCATGCAGGATCGCGTGACCCAGTAGGCTGGGTCCTGTGCGCAGCAAGGAAGGGCGGCCTCCCGGGGCGTGCAGGTGGAGCCTCCTCCTTAACTGGGTGGGGGCCAAGGCCTCCCGGTCCCAGGGAGCTATGTTGGGCACCGCGCGTGACACGGACCCGACCCTGGTTCTGTCCGCAAGCTCGGCCCAACAGCTATGCCTCTATTCTTAAAGGGTTTGATGTATAACATTCCTTCTAATCTAGAATTTCTTAGATTCAGTGCATGTCCAATCTATTGCCTGCCATTTGTTTTGGGATTTTGGCAGGAGGTTTGTTGTTCTGTTTCTTTGTGCTCATCTTTTCAAGTAAAGAGGAATTGCCTCGGGCCACACGTGAAATACGTAATACAATTAATGCGTAAACATTATAAAACTTTGTTTAAATTGTTTATTGCACATTACAATATAAAAACAAGAGCAAAGACCACAGGCTGCAGGTAGAACACACCTAGGTGCTTGCAATGATATTCCTTCAAAAGGGATCTTCTGCTTGACAGAGATGGAGCTCTCCATGCTGTGAATGCACTGTTAAGAGTCTGCTTAACACTGTAGGATTTCCAAACGTACAGAGCAGACAAATTTTTAACTTCCTGCTCTTTCTCATATCTCTATATACAACAATCTTTTTGTGAGTTTGCATTTAGCACCATATATACATCATAACATTTCTGGGCAGACTGCTTCATAGATTTGAGATTCTTTTCAGAAAATTATTTTACCTGGCAGTAACATCAAATTTGCTTTCTTGTATATCCATTTATCTTATCGAGTTCCATTATTTTCTCAAATAAAATAGCTTGGCACAAGGAGCAGGCAGTTATTTCACTTAGCACAGTCTAGGAGGTATGCAAAGTTGAGCCAGGTGTGTTTTGCAGCGATTTTATCAATATGACACAGGCATTTAGAAGGAGGGAAAAAAATGCAAGTAGAGAGACTATTTTCCCTGTTAAAGAAACACATATTTCAAAGTCTGATTTACATTCTAAATGTTAAGAGAGGTTTCACTTTATTAGAGTCTCCACAATTCTATCTTTTGTAAAATTGAAAAAAAGAAAACCCTTACACCGTATTACAATTTGAGTAATATTATTGTAAATGGTGTGCTTTACAGTCTTTGTGTAAATGGGCATATTAATGCCGATGACTGATTTGTTAGTGCTTTTTTCCTTATTGAAATCTGACTCGATACTTGATTTTATCTAGAAATGAATGAGAAGAAATGACTCTTAAGATTTATGTATTCTTTGTATTTATTTACACTAGTCATTGGCTGAATAATCTGATTCTTCAGCTCTCCCCTGTTGAAATTATTGCTCATTCTTACATAAAGATATTTTTCTGAGAGCTTAAGCTTTCTTTTGCTATATACTATATAGTATGAAGAGATTATTTTAAACTTTTACTGCAGGTTTAATTGCCTTCATTTATTATTGTAGTCTGCCATTATTTTCAGTATCATGTTTATTCTGTTGAGCAAGAATAAGTACACACTTAAAAGTGCATTCACATACACACACATGCACACATACATGTAAAAGAGCGTGTACCAAGTACACCTCCAGTCTACCATCATTAGCAGTTTAACTTGTGGGGCCACCTGCATATTGAAAATGTTGGTTCCCATGGTAAAAAATATTAGGAATTTCATGCTGAGCATGGTGGTACATGCCTTTAATCCCTGCTATACAGGAAAGTGAGACAGGAAGATCCAAATTTGAGTCCAGCCTCAGTGACTTAGCAACTCCCTGTCTCAAAATAAAGAAAAAATAAATAAAGGACTGAAGATGTAGCTCAGTGGTAGACTGCTTAGGATGTACAAGGTCCTGCATTCAATTCTCAGCAACAACATCAGCAACAGCAACAACAAAAATTCAAAACTACAAATGAAAGCTCTACATGAACGGCACAACCTCCCTGAGAGAGAGAGCCCTGTATGGCTACAGTCCACACGCTGAGTAAGCAGACCTGGTTGTTCACGCTCTTTATGGGAAAACTGTGTCAGCCTTACTAAATCGTTAACTTTCCTTTCCATGAAGTAGAATCAGTTATGTATAAGGAGGATAAATATTAATAAACATTAATGTGTTTATATTCCTTTATGACCCAATTGAGCAATAGAATAATTGTTTTTTAATCCTCAAGACTAGTACATGATTTCTGTTTCACAAACTTGGCCTGATGAAATCAAACAACTGTGACTTGCTTGCATTCAATTTGGAAATAACTTTTCTGATCGACAGAATTACTAGAGTATGAGTCAACCAAATGATAAGTCAAAGAGAAAGTCTATGTCTTTAAGTACCATATCCAAAGTGTCCTGCAGCACTTTGTACAGATTGCACTGTCATGGGAAGAAAACACTGTTACCGTTCTCCATGGGTCGTAAAAGGTAAGCTTGAATCATTTAAGCATAAATGTCCTATGCAGATCTTTTCCACTTGCATCAAGAGCAGCGTGTCAAGGATTTTCAGTCCCTGCCAACAATGGAAAAGAAGGCACTAAGATGAAATGTCATCTATAACTCTGATGGCTTAGGCATGAGCCTATGCAGAATGAGTTTTGAAAGAAATTTGTCATTAACATGATATTTTATAATTGAAAAAAATTATGAGAGCATTGGGCCCTTTCTCACCCAATTCTGCATTCAGTTTTGTGTGTGCGTGTGTCGTGGGAGCTCAGTGCTGAGCAGGTAGAGGTAGAAAGGTAAGTGACAACTCAGTCTGCTGTCATAAGGGGTCAAGGACATGGTGTCATCTGCAAGAATTTTTCTTCCTATCTCTGGAAAGAGTTATCCCTGTTTTGACCACCTTGTTGACTCCATGGATTTTTACTTGCTCTGAGACAGCCACTCACCAGGTTTCTCCTATCTCACTTGTGTGTCTAACATTTTTCACTGACTTTTTCATTGCCAGTCCTATTTATTCCTTTGACTTAATACGACTTGTGATCCACAGTTAGCCCTCTTCATTCTCTAAACTGCTCAAATACCATTTTTGTTTTGCTTTGTTTTGTTTTATATTGTGATCAGAACAGAGAACATGAGATATACCTTTAACAAAATTTTCAACGTACGTGCTATGCTATAAAAATTTGTATCTCCTTAAAATTCAAATGTTGAAACTCTTACTCTTAGGATGGTGCTATTAGTAGGTCAGGCCTTGGAAAAAATGATTAAGTTGTGAGAAATAATTAAGCTATGAATGAGATCAATGCCCTTATAAAAGAGGCCTGAGGCACAGAAATACAAACGCTACTTTTTTTCAATTTTACAGGGAAGCTAAAAAATTCATGTCTAAAAAGTCAGAACAAAATGGTGATTATTAGAGTCTAGGAAGGTTTGAGAGAAGGGAAAATGAAGACAGGATGGCCGATGTGCCCAGAGTACAGTTGCATAGGAAAGATAAGGTCTAGTGCTCTCTAGCATGACAAGATAACTGTGGTTGACAATAACTAATTCAGTATTTCACAGTGGCCAGGAGAGAAGATTTTGAATGTTTCCAACACAATGACAAGATAAGTGTCCAAGGTGCTAGAAACCCTCATGTGATCATTGCATATTGTATACTTGTCTTTAAATGTCACACTATTCCTCATTACTTACTGTGTTGATCAAAAACAGAAACATAGAATAGAGGATGCGAGCAACTCATTTGCCTGCTGTACTTTGTGAATACAAAGCAAGAAGACACTGTGGGTCACAAAGTCACAGAATCCTCCCAAGTCTCAAAATCCACCTTGATGCACCTTGATCCAACTTGATCTTAAGACTTCCTAACCTCAAGAATTACGAAAACTAATTTTTTGTTGCTTATTAACAAAAAAGTTTATGTGTTTGTATTGCAGCCTGAATGTACTAAGACCAGTACCATGCATTAAAGAGCATGCACAGTGTTGTAGAAGAAGTCTCTAGAATTTATCTGTTTATTTTGTACAAATGCCATTTACGCCCAGTGAACAATAGCTCTCCATTTCCTGATGCCCTCAAGCCTTGGCAGCCACAATCCCATTTGCTTGCTCTACGAATTTGACTATTTCAGATACCATGTAGAAATGGAATTATACAGTATTTGTCATTCTGAGACTGGTTTATTTCACTTACTAACAGATTCTCAATGCTCATCCTCAGTGTCACACTTGGCAGAATTTCCTTTTTTTTGATGGCTGAATAACATTTCATTGTGTATGAATACCGCATTACCTTGTCCATCTATTTGCTGATGGACATTTAAGTTCTTCCCATATTTTGGTTAGTATCAATAGTTGTGCAATATTACCATGAATCTAATCCTGATCAATTCTATACACGTTTGTGTGTGTGTGTGTGTGTGTGTGTTTGTGTGTGTTTGCTCTAAGAGGTTAGTGTGGAAAGGAAAGATGACAAAAAGAAAATGGCATTTTGCTGTATCCTGAACGCTGAAACTCTAGATAGCAGGCGTGTGTGATCGCGAAGGTTTTCTTCATTTTCTGAGTAAGAATAATAGTTATTCATATTTGGTGGGTGCATTGTACTATTAATTCCTGATTTTAATTCTATTGGAGAAATATTCAGAGGTGAAGTTGGCAAATCAGGTGCTAATTCTGTGAAGAACTTTATTATTTTTTCATAGTAGCTTTATAAAGTGGTTTACAAGATTACCAACAGTAGACAAGAACTAGTTACCTACACCCTCACCAACACTTGCTATCTTTTGAGTTTTATTTTTATTATTATGGTGGTCATCCTAAAACCTAAGAGGTATGTGAAAGGTTATTATGAATCTAATTTTTGTTCACTTGGTGATTCATGATATTGAATATCTTTTAAAATATGTTGGCCATTTATATGTCTTTTTTGGAGCAACGTATATTCAAGTCTTTAGTCCATATTTTTACTTGTCTTATTCGTTTGTTTGTTTGTGTTCGTTTTTTGCCTGTTTTATTTGCTATTCAATTTTAGGAATTCTTCAGGTATTTTGGATGTCAACCACTTGTGAGATATATGGTTTGCAAATGTTTTCCTTCATTCCATTCACTCTGTTGTTATTTCTTTTATGGATCAGAAGGTTGTCTATGTTGGCTTTTTGTTGATTGATAAAACAGTATGGCACTGGCATAAATACAGACATAGAGAACAAGGGAACATAATAGACAGACCCCAAATACATACACACTTATATGGTGAACTAATGATCAAGGAGGTGCCAAGAATATACATTGAAGAATAGTCTCTTCAGCAAGTGACACTAGCAAAGATGGATATCTACCTGACAGACGATGATACTGAACTCTCATCTTACACCACACACACACACACAAAAAAAATCAAACTAGGTTAATGACCTCAGTGTAAGCCCTGAAATGGTAAAATTCCTGGAAAAAAAAGGTGAAAACTTTACGACATTGGCATTCACAGTGATTTCTTAGCTATGGCACACACCTCAGTAACGAAAATAACAAAAGGATAGATAGACGTGGTAGAGCATATGGAGGGCTGCAAATACTCTAAGAAAAGTGTCTTAATGGGGGGTGGATAATTACATGGCATGAGCAAACGATGTGAGATTATAATTTTAAAAATTGTAGTATCTGTACTTTGGAAATGTCCAGTGTGCAATTTTCATTAACATTTCCAAGAAATTCTCTGGTGCTAGTAGCACCAGCATTAGTAGGAATTCTGAGTGAAGTTTAGTTTTCATTGCCTCTGATTATGTGGAGTTCAGTAGAATTATGTTTGACCATATTGAAGGAGATATTATAAATATGGAAGAGAGTATAAAGCGCGTTTGAAAATTAGGCAGTTTAGTATTTATTTATTTTTTAATAAGTTTATTGGTACAATTTAGATGTCCATAGTGATCATATTCATTATAGGGAACTTGTATGTATACATGATATATCTTAGTTCCTCTTTGTTTCCCATTCACTTCCCTTTCCTTCAATTTTCCTTCCCTTCCTTATTTACAAAGCTTTGGTTCCATTTTATCCTTTTTTCTCATTTTTTCTTTTGCCTGACTTCCTCTTCTGCCCCCCAGTTCCCCCTTCCTTTTGAACAGTTTCTTCTAATGTTTATTATACATTTTGTATAAGTTCCATGTGTTAAATGATTGTGCCACTGGAACTTCTGTATTATGCATTTTGGTTCTTATTTACATCATCAGTTTCTCACCCCAGAGAGAAAATGCTATATTTGTAGATGTATGTCTGATTTATTTTAATGAAGTTTATTATCTCAATGTCTGTCCATCTGGCTAAAAACATCTCAAGTTCATCCTTCTTGATATAGCTGAGTAGTACTCATTGTATATAAAAACAGACAGACAAGCAAAAAAAGCACATCATTTTATCCATTCATAGGCTGATGGATATTTGGGTTATTTTTAAGATTTAGCTATTACAAACTGTGCTATTATAAACATGGGTGTGTATATATCTCTGTGGTATGATGCTTTTAATTCTTCTAGGAAGATTCCAAGAACAGAAATAGTTGGGTCAAGTGGGACCTCCAGATGCATTTTTTTGAACTATGTCCACTGTATTGGACCCCCACTACTCAATCACTTTTCAAAATCCCCACCTCTGATCACATGAGCCTTTTGGGAGACATTCTAGATCTAAATCATAACATCAGCCAGTAATCATCAGTGACTACAATGGGACAGAGGAATCATCAAATTTAAAGTCAAATGCAGTTTCCATGGAAATTACTACAGAAGAACAAGCATTATAGGATTGGAAACAGAGCAAAAAATTATATATGAAAGACCAAGAAAATATACAATGAGCAGAGTGGGTTTTCTATTTTAAATTCCATATTTCCACTTGATGGTTAAAAAAAGATTTGCTTAATTATACTAATCTTTGATCCTTACATTGAATATTTTTAGCATATACTTCTTTATTTTACTTTAATGTGTTTAGCTGATTTTTGGTAACCACTTTCCGGAAATACTGCAAGCCTGTGGCATAAAACTATTTCTAGTTATATATTCAATTATGTGCTATGTATTTAGGAAGTGAATTATGCATCTATGGAGAAGTCTTCATATTTAAGGATAATTGGTATTGGGAAAAAATCTATTTGATTGAATCCACCTAAAACTATCCAAAATCCTTCTATAACTGATATGCAAAAAGAATTACCCATGGACTTATCTTGAAAGTAAATAAAAATTAAAGTATATTTATTGATATCCATTCTAAACAAATTTAGATATTAATTACAATGTTAAAAATACACATAGTTTTTAAAATACCAAAAAATAATGAGCCAACTGTTGGTTTGTACTTCTGGACTTTTTCTTATTTTTGAAAAAAAGATTATGGTAAGTGGAATTCAACAAGCTTCATCTCATATTTGACTTGCAAAACGTGATCAGATTCAGAGCCATTTTTGTAAAAACATGCAAAGGATTTCCCCGCTTTTCCCATGGGCCTCTCAAATCTTCAAAATTTAAGCCTTTCTCTGCTGCATTTCCCAGCTTGTCTTTTTTCTTTTGCAAGAATCATAAAATTCCATTTGTAAAACAAATTACTCTATGGGAACTATTTGTTAATGTTAAATGAATTGGACTATTTTCATAAAAGTTATTGTATGAGTAGTCCAAGGTTGGTGAGTAATTTAATATTATGATTTTTGCTGTTCTTATTCTATGGAGGTTGTTACCAAACACCTACACCAAGCACCTCCTTGAATAATAGGATGAAACTGCTGTATCTTTTTATAACACACAACAGTGAAAGATTAATCATTTTTTGAGATGCATACTTCATAAAATGGATCATTAGTCATTTTAAATATTGTTGATTTTCTACTTTAAAAAGCATGCAGGGGCCATGTATAAAGGCTTATGTATCCCTGTAATAATGACACCAAAATCTATAAACCAAGGTCAAGCCCTATCACCGCATGCTTACATGTTCATTACTGACTGAGACTATTTTTCATCATGCTATCAATCAAACTATCATCAAAATGTAATCATAGTTCTAAAAGTAGAATATGAGCTTAGACAATGATTTGCATTAATAAATAATCTACTTCAGACATTAAGTACCATAGAAATCCTCATGGATGGAAATGTAAACTGTAATAATAGATTCATAAAGTCATTACTTCAAAAGGTCAAGAGAGGATTTTCTTCATTTTTATCACATTCCTCAACTGTATAACTGAGATGTGGAGGTAAAGTTTCCTTTACAATTGTAGGTATTAATTCTTAAGAATCAGACAAAAGTACTATGATGTCTACATTTATTTTTGGCACAACTAGTGCCTTTATTATGATCTCATCACACCATTTTTGTCTTTTTTCTAACTGTTAAGGTGACAATATGATTTACTGTTCAAACCAGAATACTTCAAAGAATGATATAGGATGTTATCAATAACTGCAGTGGCACAGTAGTCATAAAACGGAACTCCAGTACAAACCGGGACTCACAACAACACAGCAGAATTCTTTTTCCTTTAAAATGCCAGTGCCTGAATGCTGTATCCTGTACCTTTCAGGAAAATTTGCCTTCAGCTATTGTACTATAAAATATCAAGTATGGACAAGTAATCAAAATCTTATCTCTGTGAAAAACCTTAGGACTTTTATAAAACATTAAAGCCTTAAAGAGATGAAATTTTCCTCTATTCCAAACATCATCCAGAGCAGAAGTATATTCTAAACTTGTGCTAATTAAAATGCTTGATACTCTACCTGTTGCTGAATTTGGTATTCTATTAAGTTCTCAAATGTTTTCAGAGATAATATGCTCTGTTATACACATTGTTTTATTTTATCTACCTTTATCCTCTTTCCCTTCAAGCAAATTGTGGTGCATATTGAAACCAGTTGATGGCTCATCCAATTAGTTATTTCTGCTTTACCTCAAATCTTATCTCTTTCTCAGATTTTTAGTTTCAGTAAAGTTTGTCTCAACTTCTAAAAGTGAGCACAAGAAATAAATGTTAATGCTATTAAAATACTTCTAAAAATTCAAAGAGAAAACAACAATTAAAATGGCATAGCAATAAAATTTCACAAAGCTGGCCCACTATGTCTGTGAGCTATTTTAGATGAAAAAGTTCTAGTATCTGACAGGAACAGATGTTATCATGAGTTAGGAATTATCTCCCCTATTCTCTCACAAAATTGTTTTCATTCACTCATTCATCCACTCATGTATTCAACAGAATTTATTACCATCCAGATTTTAAAAGACATTTTTTCTGTCTCACAGATTACATGGGAAGGGGTTTTTAATTGAATCTTAGCAGGAACTAACAGAAGTATTTTTGAAGAAAAATTATGATTTGATTTTTACCTGGAAAGTCATTTAAACTAATAGTATTAACATGTATTTGTAGATATAGGAGGAAAATAAATTGTGAACCTGGTAGATACACATCAGTGAAAAAGAGGTTAGTATTTAATTCATCTAAAAACAGCAATAATGAGAGGCCATTTATTCATTTAGTTGATGCATATTGTATGTGAGATGCCAAATAATGTGGTAATAGATGAACATCTCAACATGAATTAGGCTATTAAAGGATAGTTTACACAGAATAGGACTTGAGCACAATTCTTTTCACATGAAACTTAAAATTGACATACGGTTTCTACTTTCTGTCTTAACTGATGATTCTTAGGCTGTATAATTAAAATGTTAAAGCTTGATGATGCTAATGCCTGGATGAGGACTCACATTAAACTTATCTGCCTTTGCCCACAACTGATTCCTATTCAAAGAGTCAAAGACAGATTATTAACCAATAAAATAGTTCTAAAAACTGATGGTGGATGGCGTTCTTGACAGATTTCCCCATAAGATTGTGACAGTGATCAATAACGTGACTGTGCCTGAAACATATATTTTCCTGAAGTGACATTGACCCAAAATATCCAGACTGCACATGCAAACTGTGAGCACTTTTCAGGCAGGCTACATTTTTAGCAAATAGTGGTTTCCATGTCCTTTCATTCACTTGGACTGTAGTTATCATATCAGTTAGACTTTTATGGCTATAGCTGCATTTTCAGTCAGGAATACAATGCTGGGTCACCAAAGAATAAATGCTAATCAAATAAAACAAAGATAAATGGGCATCTTAGATATGATTGTGTGATAATTTCAATTCTCAGTTATGTAGAAATCTCTTATCTAGTCTCTTTTCACCTTTACTAAGAATCAGACCACTCATCGGGACTTACTATACTACTCAAACTGCTTGTGGGAATATTTGGATGTAAAAAAAAGACAAATTTGTGCCTAATTTTCTGTCCAACTCATGTTAACTTTTCTAGAATTTTTGTTGGGTTTGTTTTCATTTGTAGCATCCATTGAGTAGCTGTTATCGGATGAACTTCAGCTCGAATCTAATATTATGTACAACAACTCATATTGGTAGTAGAGGAATTAGAAATTTTAGCTAGAAATTATTTCACTCATTTCTTCAAAGTTGGATGCTTCTTTTCCCTAGAAAACAAAGAAAGGAAGAGTCAGAGAGGAAGGGCCCAGAAACAAGGTGCTATCCCTAAGGCAATGCCCTCCTGTACCCCATTTATTCCAAGGATGCCCCATGCACTGCAGTTTCCATCATCTTCCAAAAATGCCATCGAATTACGATTTTATGGATGGATTAATTCACTTGATGAATACAACTCTCATGATCCAATCATTTCCCCAAAGCCCACCAACTGACAAACAAGACTTTGACACAATGAGCCGCTTGAGGAATATTTTGGATCCCAACCATAACAATATAAATGTAAAATATTTATTACAAAAAGAAAAAATGATATGGGAGAAGACAAGTGAGTACAGCATTATCTTATGCAGCATTACAGTTTGAAAAATGGTAACTTCAAAAAGTCATTAAACCTTTCCTATCTAATAAGCAGCTTTATGGATTTTTTGTTTTTGCTTTTGACGGTACTGGGCATTGAACCCAACCTTTACACTGATTTACATCTTCAGTCCTTTTTTTGTTGAGAGAGAGGCTTGCTAAGTCATAAATTCCCCAGACTGAACAAGAACTTGAGATCCTTTTACCTCAGTCTCTCAAAGTCTTGGGACTACAGGAATGCACCACCATGCCTGACCATTCTGTGTTCATTCTATTGAATTTTTTTTTTAAATTTAAAAAGCAAAGCAAAACAAACAAACAAAAAAGGATAGAAATGGTACGGAATATAAAAAAAAAATAGTAGGACTGAAACATTTGTAATGTGTCTGCACAAAAACCTTGTAAATTCAGCCCTAATTAGAAGAATTTGTATCATTTCTCAGCAATAACTAAAAATGTTGACTTCTGAATATTTTAGTTGTGCTACAGAAATCTTTCATCTGATTCTTAACAAATATGAGAGCTCTCCAAATACTGAAAATTCATAGCTTTCTGACTGGACTTTTTCTGATTTACTAGTATTTAAAAATGACTTTAACTCATACCACATTCATCTGCCTGCTGTCCCTTACATTTTACCCTCTGACTCCACTTACTGTCTTTAATTGAAAAAAAAAAATTTTCCTCTTCTCGTTACCACTTTTCCTTTCTCTTACTTCTTTCTGTGTAGTTCACTTGTGTACATTTTTAAACTGTAAATTGCAATGTTAATTTGTTTGACTTTCTCTGTCTTCCCCAGACAGTCAAATTTTCATTTGTTTAAGGATTCCTCCCAAAGTCTAACTGTTAATTTATCCATTCCACTGTTCAATACAAGGTATTTCTAGCCCCTTCTGGGGCTCAGTACTTGGCAGTCTTTCATCTAGCCTCTCTAGGCAAGCTCAATAGAAAAGTCCTGGAGGAGTAATAGTTATTAAACGTCCAGACTGCATACATTTTCTTATGTCCATAGCACTCTGGAGAAATTAATTAAGCCTCACAGCACCCCTCTGAGGTGTTATTATTATCTGCATTTTACATGTGCAAGTCTCAACCCAGACACTAACATTTTGCCCAGAGTCAAAGAAAAGTGTTAGTTTCATACTGAGATTTGCATTTGATTATTATTGTTGAAAGTTAATACCATTCTTTTGCTATTGGTCTCTTGCTGGTCTTCTTTCTAGCTCTCTTTCAACTGAACATAGTCTTCTCATATGACTAAAAATGTTTTACAAAATATAGTAGTCACAAAAATAGAAAACTCATATATTCTTATAGTTTTTATTGATTAAATATTTGTTATCTTATAATTTACAAATTACTAAGCTTTTTGCCTCTATGTAACGTTCCTCAACCAATTTTGGCATACTAAATTTTATCCTTATTTTTAATTGCACAATCTACATTTATACCATTTGTTAATTAGAAGTATTTCCAATCTTATATGCATAATCTATTCTCATTGAAGATAACACTTCATTTTTAAACTAATGAAGAAGCAGTTATATGTAAAACTGTTATCCTAAAATTCCAATTTATTTAACTAAGCATAAACAGAAAAAAAGTTTAAATACTAAAATAAAATATGCATGCTTAATAATAAATTTAAAGTAGTGATTATATCTTTGTTTTACATCATTGTTGAATAAAGAAAACAGTAATATATTATTAGAGGAAGAATTTTTATTATTTTATTAGGTTTTAACAGTGTTTATTATGATGACTGGCCAAATTTTTCATAATAAGAAGGTGTCATATTGCTAGAGGGATAGTGAATGAAATTTAAAAGGTCAAACACATCTTAACTGAATGAGATTAACATTAAAAAGTGTATATTTTAAAAGAAATTTTGCCCTTTACTTGATTAGACTTGAGTTGAAATAAATTACGTTTTCCTTTACCATGTGTTTAGATAAAAGATTTATTAAGACAAAAATGTGGTAGGTGTTATGAATCACATATGAAGTTACACTGATGAGAATTTTAAAAATTGCAGAGTAGTAATACTGAGGATTGAACTTAGAGAATTCACACTGAGCTATATTCCCAGACCCCTCCCTTTTTTTTCCTTTTTTGAAATTTTATGACAAGGTCTCTCTTAGACTTTAAATTGCCCAGGTTGGGCTGGAATTTATAAACCCACCTCAGCCTCCAAGTGTGCTATGATTACATGTGTGTAGCACCACACCACATCTGAAAGTCTTTTTTGATCATCAAGCTTTATAAGGTTAACCATGAAAGTCTTAGGTGAAGATTGAACTGAAATTTAAATAGTTTATGGGAATAATTATCATTTGACATAGAGGCTTTCTAAGAATAACTAGTCTATTCTTAATGTCATGTCAATTTAGTTTAATTTAATTTAATTAAGCAATCAACAAAATGAGAAAGGAAAAAAACCCAGTAATAATTTGTGAATACTTACACTTTTTAACAAACAAATTTCCTCACTCCCTTCCCAGCTAGTGAAGAGGGAGAATTTAAGTAGTGGTGTGGCGACCTATTCAATTAGCTTATGCCAGTACAAGTTTACTTCCATAACATCTTGATGGCAGGAAAATACTGAATCTTTTCTGTTGTGATGGTGTGAGTCCAAAAGTATGACTAAGTGCCAAGGCCACCTGATAATAAATGAGCTGTATTTCCATTGTTTCTGCTATTGTCATCATTACACAAAAGTGCCTTTTTAAATTAGTCAATGTGACTGGACCTTCCCTGTACTGGCCCTGAGTCAGAAATATAGTGGCATTGACATAGACAAGGAAATAGCTCTGGTACATTCTTGCCTGTCCTATAATTTATGACTGTGACTTCACGGACATGATCTACACAAAGTTTTGAGCAGTCCTTTTATAGATCTGACTCTTACTCTTGATATATAGTTTTCGAGATTGACCACTTTCTTTCATTAAGATATCGTGTAGATTTGATTTATATTGTAATGGCTGAATTTAATCCTGATAATGTTACTCAAGTCAATGAACAAATGTACACATCAAACATATTACTACAAGCTGTTCCCTATGTGTATTTTTATAACACAAAAATCTGTAGTGAAGGTAGGTTAACAAGCTACAGAGTATGCTACTAGAGCAAATGCAAAGAGGATGATCCAACTGCTTCTTTAAAGCCCATCAACTGGCAACCAAGGCTTCAACACAATGAGCCTATTGGGAGACATTTTGGGTGTCATTTGTAATATAATTTAAAGGTAAAATAATCAGTATAAAAATGTGAAACTGATATAGAAATAAATCAATATGCTTCAGCTCATGCGACATTTTAATTTGAGAAACGGTAATTTCTAAAAGATCTATTGAACATGAGTGTTGCCTTACAAAACTAAATAATAGTGAGGTTGTAGGTATATAACTAGGAAAATTACCAAAGGAGATGGCACAAAATACAAAGGTCTGACTCAACAAGAATTTTAAAATTTAGTTTATCTAAAAGATAGTTCAATAAATGATGTTATTCTTAATTCATAGGTCTTTGATTACTTCTTTGTAATTCTTTGTAGTATTTGTACATCTTCTATCAATTCTGATAGAAGTTGTAGGACACTAATGTTAGTATCCATGTAATACCACAAACAGAGGCAGATTTCAATTTTCTTCTACAGCTTTCTGTAAAAATTTTTTTTCCTGTTTGCTATCTTAGTTATGGTGTAACTTTACCTAGTGAATGACCATTTTTATTGGCTATCATTCATAAATGTAGTCATGATAAAATTTAGTACTTTGGGGAGATTTTAAGTGCTTACTCCAATTTTAAGACAAATCCATCCTCTTAATGTGAAGTTATCAATGAAACTGTACTGGTAGCCTAAGAGAGTAACATTAGGTATCTAAATATGTATAATGTGTTGCATATCAGAAAAAAAAAGTATTTCAATTATACTTCCAGTGGATTAATTCAAAGACATAACTTTAGCTGGGGATTTAGCTCAGTGGCCTAAGCACCTGCCTGGCAGGCATGAGGTTGTAAATTCGATCACTGGTACCAAAAAACAAAAAACAAAAACAAAATAAACAAACAAAAAAAGATATAACTTTATTTTTTACTCTCTTAATAGCAAAATATTTAGAGTCAGATAAGCCTTGATTTTGTTTTCTATTTGTCAGTAGTAGCTAATTGTTTCCCTCTCTCGCTTGAATTTCTTTAGTGCAATGACACTGCCATCTTTGGTGTTTTCTCCCTTGTTTAAGAAGTCTCTGAGAAATTTCCTGTCTAAATTTATTTCCAACTGGAAATCGTGTACCTATTTCTTTAATAGCTCAAAACCCAACTGAGCTCATTTGCTTGACTTGTAGCTTGAGCCCATCATAAAATCAATCACATGACATTGGGAGCAGGGTGTACTGACTGAGTTAGTTCCATTAGCAAATACGCTTCTGGATGCGGGGAGGGGCCTGCAGTCAGCTTCGGCTGAATACCATGTTGATAGAGAGCAGTTTTCACACACCCGTATCAGACTATAGTTTACAAACAAAGTGGGGGAAATTAATGCCACAACATTTACTTTTAAAAGCCCAAAAAAGGAGATATCCAATACACAATGAAAATATCAAACTTCAAAATAAAAAATTATCAAACATTAAAAGCTGTGTGAGTAAATACATGTTGCAAACATAAGGTGATAATGATTCATGTGAAGTCTTTATTATCTATTTCCTTCATCTACTTGTTTTCAATTATTTTTCCCATCATGCTCCTAAATCGCATAAGAAAGTGAAGATTATCCTGATAGTGCAAGAAAAAAGACTAATAAAATCTAACATTTATTTGTGGTTAAAAAAAAGAAACCCAACACACTAGCAAAAAGCCTCAACCAATAAATAAATAAATAAATAAATAAATAAATAAAGGGGGGGTAATATAAGGACCTTGACTTAAACTGATAAAAGCCATTTTTCATAAATTCATTGCCAACATCATACTATATTGAGAAGAAACTGGAAGCATTCTCACTGTAATCAGGAAGAAGACAAGAGGGTCTACTTGTCTTCAATATAATACTCAAAAACTTAACCAGTGCTGTCAGAGAAGGAAATAAAAGGAATCAAATAGAAAAGGAAGAACTAAAAGTATCCTTATTTGTGGATGACATGATCCTTTACATAAAAGATCAAAAACTCCATCATATAGCTATTAAAACTAATAGACTCAACAAACTGGCAGCATTCAAAATAAACATACAAAAATCAGTGGTATTCTTATACGCCAAGCATAAACCTCTGAGGAAAAAAATCCAGAAAACAATCCCTTTCAAAATTGCTGAAAAAAATTAAATAGCTAGGAATTATGCTAAACAGGCAGGTGACAGACCTCTAACATAAGCTAAAGTTTTCTGGAAAGAGAGAGGAAAGAGGATATTAAAAAATGTAAAGACATCCCTGTTCTAGGATAGGGAGAATGAATATGGTCAAAATGGCCTTATTATCAAACTGACATATAGATTTAATGCAATTCCATTCAAAATACTACCAGTGCTTTACACAGAAGTAGAAAAAAAAATCTAAAAGTTTTATGGAACCAGAGAACACAGAATATTTAAAGCCTGTGCTGCCGAGAGCAAAACAGGAGTCATTACAACCCCAGACTTCAATTTATGTTACAAAGCTACCATAGTAAAAACATCATGGCCCTGGTATGAAAACAGATGTGGAGCAAAAACAAACAATTAAATGGAGTAGAATAGAAAATGCCAAAAGAAACCAAAGCATGTTCAGCCTTCTGATTTTTGACAAATGGGTCAACTATATACTGGGGAATAATAGCCTCTTTTTCAAAAGTTGTTGGAAAAATGGATTATTCTTGTGCAGAAGAATGGTTACATATCTATATCCCTCATCATATATTAAAGTCAAATCAAAATGGGTCAGTGGCTAGACATAAAAACAGAAATTCTCAACCTACTGCAAGAAAAAATTAGCAAAACTCCTGAAAATGTAGGCATACACAAGGATATCTTCAACAGAACCCTACTTGCACAAGTCATAATGCCAAGACTCAGAAAATGAAATTATATCAAATTTAAAAAACTTCTGCATAGCAAAAGAAAAAGATGTTGCTGAATCTTTTGAGCCCCTCAGTGAGGAACCATGGAACCACAGGTGAAGTACTGGAGACCACTGCAGGGGCTCCAACTTCCTGCCAGGTGTTATGGTGTGGAGTAAGAGGAAAGAGCAAGAGAAAAAATCATGGTGAAGCAGGGATATGGGATGACCTGTTGTTTGTGAGGAACAAAAGGCCACAAGGCAGCCAGAACCTTGGTGTTTACTGATCATTGAAGAAAATGAGAGCTGGATGCACTAAACAAGTGACTAGGCAAGCAAGGCTTGCAACACAGGGAAGAGAGCATTCTTGTGAAAGGGGTGAAACTGTCAGATTTAGATTATAGTTGACAAGTAACCTGCTTTGTAGCCAATTCTGGAAGGAATTTTGTTCTGCAGTCAGTAGAAATGGCCTCAGTAGAAATGTTATCTCCCATCTGAGACCCATGGTATCACTACTCTATCTGAACTCAACCACCACTGCTGGTGACAAACAATACTAGTCTGCCATTGACCACCTACTTTCATGAAGATGCATTCCCAGTCTCAGCCAGACTCACTAATTAAACTGAAAGCCAATTTTGGGAAGTCACCTCTATCTATACAGTCTGCACTGCATGCAAGCACAATCACACTTGGGTGTGGGGTAGGACAGCATGGCCGTCCTCCACAGTGGAGGTGGAACACAAGTTAATTTATTTAAAAGACGTAAAGGCAAGAAGGTAGAGCTCCCACTAGCGGGAAAGTGGTCCTATGTATGAAACCCATGAAGGCTGTTTGTCATGGGATTTGCAAGATTAGAGGAGAGTGCAGGCCCTATCCAAGCCATAGGATTCCCGCCTTCTAGGAGATTACATACCTTTCAGGGTCCATTGGGCAGTGTTCACATGGTGTCCACACTGGGCCCACGTGCTCTTGAGCTAATGGCTGCCTGATTGTGTCCTGGTCATGCTCTGTGGAAGGCCTGGCCAGCAGCAGGACAACTGGAGGATGTTTTAGTTAGTGCTTAGCAGACTCCATTTTGGGTTTATCAGCTCCATTTTGGGGCCACTGTGCTTACTAGCTAATAGAATGCTGTCTCCTGTCTCACAAGCAACAGAAAAAATTTTGCTAGCTTGTCCTCAGAGAGAGAACTAGTATCTACAATTTGTAGAGAATTCTATAATCATATATTCAAACTGTTCAAATATATGTAAGCCTATGAACCAATTTTTGATACTTTATTTGTAATACGTGAATATATATATATATATATATATATCCCTAAATTTTTCATTTTAGAGATTACTAATATACGCTGAAATTTAAAAAATTGTTTTCTTTAAGAAACAATTGGAATGTTTAAGTGTGAACATGAAACAGTACTTATAATTGCTAAAAGAATCAAACAAGTGGCAGAAGAACTTTATAAAGAGACATTTTTCTTCAAAACAATAATATGTACATATAAGTGAGTGAGACAGAATCTGAAGGAAAAATAAACAGCAGTGTTCACTCATAAAGGGTAGAAATATTTTAAAAGTAGAGAGGTGTTTGGTTTTGTACATTTCTGTACTTTAAGAAGTAACTGCTACTGACATTTATGTACATAAAATTTACTAATTTTATATTACTTTTAGTAAAGTTATTGCAAAGAGATAAAAATATGTCTAGCTCATATATTCTTTGTTCTGTGCTTTGGAATTTCTAGTATCTTTGTTTCTATTGCTCAAGTTCCAAAGCCATTTGCCTAATAAGCTTACTTTTACTGTGAGGTTGTCATAATTAGTTTATTGTCTTAAGAACACTTTATCTAATCTTAAAAGAGAAGAATTACAGATTCAGCCAAGCCAGGTTTAGTACTTCCAAATGATCTTCCTTTCATGTAATATGACTACCTTCCATTAACAGTGGTGTCAGTGTCTTTCATTTTGTATTTTAAGCATGAAAATTCTGGTCAGAAATGAAAACTAGCATTACACCAAATAATTTTAAAGTGATGCCAATACAGCTCAAGAATTTATAGTCTGGAAACTACGGTAAGTCAAATGTTCAATACCAAGATTTAATTATCTGACTTTTGCAATCATTTCATCTTTTTTAAGTTAATGAAATGACTTTCCACCTAGTGAATCCAGATTTTAAATAATTTCAAAATGCCAGTTAGAATCCAATAATATTTTACTGTTTCACTTCATTTTGAATAAAATGCACTTATTTTAGAAAAGTCGCATAAAATAGACTAATGTTATGCCATCAATCCTGGCACTCAGTAATCATATGTTGTAAAATCACAGATATTACACAATGGCATTAGTGTAAAAACTGGAGCAATTAAATTTTGATTCTATTCTTTTTAATTATATATATTGGCTGTGGGTAAGCATTTTTTTTTAAAGCCAATTTTCAGACTAGGAAGGAAAATTATGCCATTTCCTCTAAAGTCATTAAGAATCTCGAAGCAGTGTGTAATGCCCTCCAAGAATAGTCCTTGGACTTTAAATGCTCAATCACCCCCTTTGTTAGTTTAATTCAACAGAAAATATCTTGTTCATACACTAAACAGAGCTGGAAAGAAGCCACAGAAGATTATGATTACTCAATAAAAGAGATCCTTTATGTGTGTGTTGCTTTGCTCATTATCTCATATCTGTAGTACTACAACCAATTAATTAGATTATATTCAGTTGGTGGAAAATGAGATGAGTTCACACTATACCTCTTTGATGAACTGTTGGGGATTTTATACCTCACAATCCTACAGAAGCACAATATATGAAAATTCTACTGTGCATAACTTGATCTACCTCAGGACATTTCTAGAGTTGTTCAAAATAATTAAGCATTTTTACAGTTTCAACTTTGATTTAAAATATATTTTGATCAAGAAAACCATTGCATTTTCATGGTATATGAAATATAATACTGCTGGTGTTTTGTTTGTTTGTTTGTTTTTGGTTTATTTTGACTTAGAAATAATATGTGAAGAATGATGCTAAACAAATTAAGTAACAGTTATATTTCTTGTCTCTCTCTTGATCATGCACAACTTGGCAAATCATCACTATATCTTTTTTAAAATTACAATGAGTTATCTTCAGTACTTGGACAATCTTCAGTTACTTTGTTATCTTACCTATGTGAGTAAATGTATTAAAATGGAAGAATTTCAAAATAGGATTGACTAAAATTCTATTGTGTATGTAATACTTTTTCCAAACTGCAGCCTAAATCCAAGCTTCCAATCTGCCCAGCAAGTTGGGTGTTGGTACAGTATACACTAGCTGTTCTGCTCCATCCTCGGCTTATACAAGCATGTGAAAACGTGGCCCTGTCTGCCATATCTATTCCTTCACCACCTCCATCCTCTTCTTTCTTTGAAATTGCTTTCCTTGTTCTTCACTACTGACCAAATATGTGGTCATTGCCTAAATATTTAGAATGGAATCTAAGACTAGGAACACACAGAGGTGAAACACTAATTAACAGCACAAACTGGCATACATTAAAAAGAGTAATTACAGAGTTGCAATCAACACCTCTCAACAGGAACCGGTAGCCTGCAATGCTCCTAACAGTCATGTGTAAGTTGCAGTTTCATATGTCTTCCCTCATACCTGGTCTCCTTTCACTAAGAAAACCGAGCAAGAAACAAATGCTTTATGAAATAAAATTCAAATTAACTCAAACTTCATAGTGTGTATCTGAGTGACAGTTAATTGGAAGGAAATGTTTTACACCCTTTTTCTTCATTTTGTATTAGGTAACTTGTTTTGAGGTACAGAATCTTCAGATTATGAATGCAAATAAATGCAGTTGTTAGCTGATTCTATCTATAATATATACGAAAGAGAGACAAGTCAAACACATTTTGGTTTATGTTAGAAATTCCTTTTCATAAATATGTTATACAAAAATGATTTAGGTTTCACTGATTTGGATTTCTTGTACTGCTGATTGAACTAATATTGGAGAATTAAAGGAATTAAGCTCAATCTTATTTTAGATTAAATTAGTTATTAACCATATATGCCACTACATCTACACGGATATCAAAATTTTATCAATTTATGGTACCTTTCTATCTGTTACTTATATCAACTTATAATTTTTTTAGTAACACTAGAACATTCACTAGTACATTAAATCCCACTATATCTGGTCAAGTGTGACACCTTTTTCTCCTGCATATCAAGTTTATTCTCTCTGTGTAATCATTTCCATATTCATACAAGCATAGATTTATTTTTCCCTCATGACTTTATTTTCTTGCCAGCTATTGCCATATATCTTCCTTTTCATTGCTGCAAAATTCCTCAAGAAACTGGTCCCCCATTACTATATCTGATTTGTCTTTTCCCATAACTTCTTAGACTCATTGCCCCAAACTGACTTTCACTATCAAATTGGGACCAAAATGTCTCATATCAAAGTCCAAAATATCCTCTGCATTTCTACGTATAATAGACAATTTTTTGTACACATCCTATTTGACAAATCAGTAGTTTTTACTTCAGTATCAAATGCTGTTTTTCTCATCACTTTTATTTACTTATGTTCCAGGATATTACAGTCTCTGGGATTGCTTTGTTTTTTTATGTATGTATGTATGTTTGAACCTGTATATGTATAACTGATTCATAAAAACATAAACATTGTATGTATTAATAAAGTTAACATACAATGTTTGGTGCTTGTATACATTGTATAATTTTGTATCTACTCTTTAGCATTTCCTATTGCTACACTGTTTTCTTCTGCCCCCCTTAAATTTGATAATTTGTTGTCTTCTTTTCTTCTCTAGCTCAATCCATCAGTGGTTTTCTGTGGGTTACATAGTTTTAAAGACCATCTATGTATGCACCAACTCATATTTTGCCAGCACACATGTCCTGTTGGAGCTTTAAACATGTCCCAGTATTGTTAACATCTGCATGTAGATAACAGCATCATTCCCAAACTCAGTTGAATTCTTCCCAGTTTTGCTATAAGTCTTCTCAGTTTCCACTCATTTATTCATTTATTTTTGGTAGTGGGGATCGAACTCACAACCTCGCGCCTACCAGGCATGTGCTTAAGCCATTGAGCTAAATTCCCAGCCCTATTTTTTGAGACAGAGTCTCACTATGCAGTTCAGGCTGGCCTTGAACTCACTTTGTAGCTCAGGCTGGTCTGGAACTCACAAAGATCTTCCTGCATCAGCCTCCCAACTGCTGAAATTAAAGGGGTGCACCACCACGCCTGGCTCATCTCTGATTTAAATGTCATTCTTCCAGTTGCTCAGATGCAAATCGTTGGAGACATATTGATTCACCTCTTTCATCCTCTTATCTCATCAATTAGTGGATGCTATTGGCTTCACTCTGAAAACACATCCAGTATTTAATTTTTTTTCCATCACTTGCACTGCTAGGTTCCTATCCAACTCAGCATCAATAACCTGTATTATAGCCATCACTTCCTAATTGACTTCTTTTCTTCCATTCTTTTTCTTTTCTCCTCTACACAGCAGCTAAATGATCGATCCCCTGCAAACTTGAATCACACTGTGGGCTTTTTTCTCTTCTTAAAACATTTGGATATAATCCTTCCAGGGAATCTTTCTCTTAATATATATGTGGGTAAACCTTCCATCTGCTCAAAAGCCATTTTTAAGGGTATCTGTCTTATTCACTGTGCGAAAAATTGGAACCTGTTGATCCTTTCACATTTTTCTATGCTGCTCCATTTAGCACTTATTACCTTGTAACACACTTGTCTGACTTTATCTTGTTTATTTTATGCTGTCTGTCTCCTAGACTAGAGAATAAACTCCACAAAGATAGATACTTTCTTTTTTCCTTTTTTTTTTTTCCTTTTTTTTATTGGAGAGAAGAGGAGGTTATGTATCCCTCACTGCTATGACCTACATACTTGCAGGAATACTTAGGTCAGAATGGGTGCTGAATACACTTATCAAATAAATGAGTGAATTGGTGTGCTTAGAATATACCAAGAAGTGTCTGTGTTGATCACCTCATTTTGTCTTGCTGAGAATTCTTCGGGATAGTTTTTATTATATTCCCTGTGGTAGGGATGATAAAATGAAACCTTTGCAATTGTATGAAATACCCTCAAAGTTACATGGTAGGCAGCAACAAAGATAGGATTTCAACCTAGGTAGTTTCACACCAAAGTCTGTGCTTCTACTCTGGTGCTTCCCATGTGGACACTAGATCATTTTTACACCTGAAACTTATAGAGCATAGGAAGATGAACTCTGAAGAGAAGTACTCTTATGGTACTCACTGAAAAATAATAGCTTTTCTTCTAGACAAAAATGAAAAGTTATTGTTGTTGACACTTGATGTTTAGAATTTACCTTACACCTTAATGAAATGCATCCACTAAGCCATTTCCTGCCATCATGAGTGTGAGATGTGACATGTCAAGTCTAATATCTTCACCACAGTAACTGGGAAATATAGGAAGAAATCTTGTGAGAAATGTAATGAACTGTTTTGACCCATTAGAGGCATAGCAATATTGCATCCCTCCCCACTTAGGAAATAGGAATAGCATATATCCTGTCACACTGCCAAGAAAATTCATGAGAAAATGAGTACTCATAATTTCTAATTAAGAAATCTGTAATATCAGCATTGGTTTTTCTTGTTTCTGTTTGTTAATATCTCATTCAGGCTGTTGAAGTTTCACTTGCTAAAACTGATTATTGCATTTCTGCACTTTCAGATTTTCAATAGTTCAACTCTGTATCTTATTAATATGTTAACAGATGGTTATTTTTTGCTATGCATCAGTAAACAGTTAATGTGACCTGCTTGTTACTCTCAAAAATATATTATCTAAATATTTCTGAATTGCTCATTTGTGATTCTATTTTAGCCTATTGTGTATTTTATAGTCAAGAATATATTATAAAAAAATCCAAAATATTTTGTGATTTTTATCTTCAGTTACTAATGAATCATTTTGATACTCTCACTTAAGTTATGATCCATAAACTTTATCTTTAGTGTTATAACTATTCTTTCTATATTCTATAGTTCGTGAATTAAAACTTACTCTTTGGTAAGACATTTATTGCTCTTTGTTTTTATTTTGAAAATTAAAAACCTTTAGAAAAGGTAAAAGAATAGTAAAGAGAAATGCGTGTAGTCTTCACCAAGATTTCTCAGTTTTTAATGAATTGATATGGCCCCTTCATCTCTGTTCCTCTGGAAAAGCCTTTTTGAATTTGTTATGTTTCATATAGCTGAAATTTCAGCAGAGTCAGGACAGTTACATTGTAGACCCTCCCAACAGTTGTTTCTACCAAACACTTATTGAACAATTGTTTCTCCTGAACACTTAATAAATCATCTAGTAAATTTCCCAGCATAACCTTTTTTTCCTTTTTTGTATACTAAGATTAATTCTCTAATAGGTGACATTTCCAAATTTATACACATAGCAGCTCACAGTCATATTTCCAACTCAAGAATGTCATATATCAGTTTACACACATGCAAAGAATGCAAGATTAATGCATCTCAAGCAGATCATAATCCTGTATTTTATTGTTACTGAGAAAATTTTTCGTGCATATTCTATATGTGTACCACAGTGATATCATTCATTCAAAACTACTGATAGCATTTGAGTAGCTAGTAAGTGACAATCAAGGGACAGGAAACATTAGAGCAAAATTGTTCTAGGGTCATAAAAAATGTTTACTTGCTTAATATCAACTAGTGCCAAGAGCTGAAAAAGCAAGAATACCTGGATAAGAAATAGATTAATAAAAGCCAAGACAATATGGTTTTGCTAATTCAAAGACAAGAGACTGTAAAACTGTTGTCATCAATAAGTAATTGCTTTTCTTTCATTCATTTATCTTATCTATCCCAACTCCATGGCAACTACTCTATCACATATTTGAGATTTTAAAATTTTAAATGCCATCATTACTAAATCAAAGAATCCTCACAAGTTGAGATTTTCCTGGTTATGGTTTGTTGGTTTATTCCCCAAGTTTTCCCCCAACCCAGTTTTTCATATGTCAGAGATATCATACTATTTTAGTAATAAGCAAGTTAATGAACTTTCTGTAATTGGTGAGAATGGCAACTTGTCCTGGGAAGGCATTGTTCTGTGAGGTGGGGAGTTCTACCTTGGTGTCACCGGGTAATCATATATGCACATGGTCTAACATTTAGATAGGTCTTCTTCTCATATTAAAATATTGTGAACTCACAGATGAATTTGGACTTGAATTAGATTTTGTAAAAAGTAGATTTATATAAAGATTAAAAGAGGATGCACTCCAAATCGATAGTTCAGAATAACAATCACGAAGTCACATAAACTTCCCTTGAATGTATCACTTTTTTCTCTCTCTGTACCTCCCCCCTTTCATATCACTTAAGGAAAATTTGGATGTGTGTGTGAGAGAGAGAGAAAGAGAGAGAGACAGAGAGACAGAGAAAGACAGAAAGAAAGAGACACTGAAAACAGGCAGACAGAAAGAGAAAGAGAAATTTAGAATAAAATATGTATTCTAAGTATTTTTTATTTGAAATCTAGATTGTGAAATTTTCATGAACTAATAGCATTGTTTTTTCATAAAAGAAAAATGTTGTGCTTTGCTTCACACAAAGAAAGATGTAGTGAGTGCTTATTAAAAAAAATTGCTTTCATCTTGGAGAGGGACAGAGCTACATGGCAAACTATCATTGTATCCGTGCAGAGTTTGCTCCCAGCTCTGTGATGGGATGAATATGATGATTTGGGTTTTACACAGGATTTGTAGAGACCTAGGATGCTTTAAGATGTATATTTTAAATAACCGCTCTATATATGAACTGTATTGTAATATTTTATAACTCATAGTTTGGATAGAATACCTATACTGGCACAAAGTAATTTATTTGATGTCCCACTCTCTAAAATGTTGTGTCTGTCAGCATTTAGCTGAAAAGAAAATTAGAAATCCACTTAGGGTAGAGAGGAGTTAAAATTAAAATATTTTGATTCTTACAAAATTTTTTGAGTGATAAGAAGTATAAATTCTAG
This sequence comes from Dasyprocta punctata, assembly GCA_004363535.1. Lineage (NCBI taxonomy): Eukaryota > Metazoa > Chordata > Mammalia > Rodentia > Dasyproctidae > Dasyprocta > Dasyprocta punctata. Next base: position 146 of record RJWM01027077.1, on the reverse strand, counting down.
AGTGTGTTTCCTAGACAAATTACAAAAATAGTAAGAAAAGGCCCTTCCAGAGGAGAGATACTTCTGCCACAGGTAGGTCAGTGGGATATCAAGTTGATAATGGTGTTAACAAAGTCTTCCATTAAAGGATTAGGGCCCTTGATGTT
>RJWM01027076.1:0-27241 GCA_004363535.1 Dasyprocta punctata | reverse complement strand
GACCTGATATTATGGGTAGTGATTTCAATGATAACAAGAGTTACTCTAAGGGGAAAGGAAGAAAGGAAGGGAAAAAGAAAAAGACATAAATTTATAAATATGCATAAATAAGACAGCTAAAAAAAACTGTATTGCTGGGTACATTAGCTATAGAAAAAGAAAATTAATATTCCTGAATTGATAAACCTTGCGTGTCTATATCTGTCAATATGATCAACCCCTATGAAGGTAACGATATGTAATATTGTAACTACTGTCAAACTTCAACCACCTCAGAGTGTAAACCTACAGTGTAATTGTATCAGATCTGTCGTTGTTGTTGTTGTTTGTCTTTCATGCTTTTTGTTTCTATCTTCTGTGTCTATTTTCTTTTAAATAAAATTAAAAAAAAATGAATTGGTATGGTCTGAGTTTAGGGGAAATTCTTTCATATATTGAAAGAATTTTTTAAAATTTATATTACACTGGCTATACATTTCTGAAATAAATGCCGGGTAAAAAATACCATTAATCACAAGTCACTTTGTGGCAATATTGTGTTAAATTATCAAACAATTAAATGCTTAAATGAAACAATAATGTCAATATTTCCAAAACTAAGTTCATTGTTTTTTCTAAAATAACCAAAACAATGTTTCCTGTCTGGCTTGTATTTTCCAAGAACCTAAATAAAGAGAAGGTTCATGATTCAATAATAATAATAATAATGATAATGATGATGATAATAATGATAATGATAACAATAATAATAGCAATTCATATCCTTTCTGACTTTGTGTGGATCTAAAAACTTTCCTGAATTATTTTCAAACTATGTAGCTAATTTTCTTATAATATTTGCACATCTGCCAAATGTAACATTTATTTTTTTCATCTTCTTTTTCTCGTTGGTAATGATCACATAAATTTCTGTTCCTTCTGATGCAAAATTCTTCTTTCTCTATCCATAGAATTCCAAACTGTCTATGATGGGAAATGCCTTTCCAAACCATGTAAGTCCCAGTTTTGATTCAGTCTCCATGTCTATTATCACCCATTGGGATCTTAAAGACAGCAGCAATTAGATCCTTTTCTTTCTAAAAATTTCCCTGGTTTTGGAAGCTGGATTAGTGAGTTCTTCAAATAACATGTCCTATGTTGGACACAAATGGAAACACTTCTCTTAGGTGCTTAAATATGGACGTTTGCTCCAGACTTGTTTCACATTAATTCTTTCTGTTACAATTAGCTTCTTACCATGAGCATTCCTAGGCTTTAGAACTCTGAATAAAGCAGCTGAGATACAACCTAGAATTAGTCAAAATGACTGAATCTAAGAATTTAGATCACTGAGTAAATGTACTGAATTTTTTAGGAATGTGAAGGTAAGGAAATTCTACTGTAAGACAGGCTAAGGTATAATGATAAATTTTAGTTACAAAAATAAGGTAATTTATCCCCTCTAAATATTTTCACTCATTAATGTTTATTGAAAAGGCATTAGTAAAAGCCTATGATATAATAGCTCCTGTTAAAGACCATTGGACTTGTAATCTGGGTGAATGAGTAAGTTTTTTGTGAACCATAATCATGATACACCAACTTGATTGAATTATTAAACACTTAGGGTATTAGTAAAGCATGCTTCTCAGTGTGTCTTGTTGGATTATGGAGGCATGACTTTGGGTACTGTAGAAATTCCTGGCTCCTCCCTCTCTGATGGTGGATACACCTAATTAAGGCTAAACAAAATTATAATACTTTATAAATATTTTTCTGCAAAACAAAAAGATTTTATATTTTCATACACTTTGTTTATCTTTCTGCCTTTTATATGGGTTTCTGAAATTTTCTAGAATTCAAGTTGTTTAATTATATTTTATACTCATAGTATCTCCCAAAACCTAGACATAGTAGAGCTTCGATTAACAGATGTGGAGTAAACATGCATTAGTAAATGCAAAACAAAATAAAATAAAACTATACAACTTAATTCTACATTTTAATTAGAGACAAAAAAAGATTATTTCTGTTTATTATCAGGCAACTCAGGTTCTGGATGAAGTAGAAACTATATTGCTTTTGAACTTTTGGGAAAGATGTATGGTAATTTCATTATTATTTATAATTTATAGAAATTGATCTGAAAATGAAGTAGCAGCCTTTTTTTCAACAAATCATCATTTTATATATTTTCATAGTGTTATGGTTGTTTAAACTCATATTAGATTATTTAAAATTAGTCATCATATATTTTTATTTCAGAAAAGACAACTTCAAATATGCATATGCAAATATCAATATTTTGTTTCTGTGTGTTCATATACAGTAGATATATCATTTATTCTTATCTTTGCAGTTGATGGTTATTTTCACATTTCAATTAGCAAAGCATAATTAGTAAACTCAGAGTCAAATGTCCCTGGAAATTTAGATCAGATTTCAGTGGTAATACCCTACCTGGCATCTATGCAGAAATTCTTGGCATTGTTGTAAAATCCTGCCATGGCAATCTAGATGTTCTTCCTTTGTGTTCTCTGAGAATTGGCTCTATTCTTATTTTCTGCCATCATCTCAGTCAGAATTTCAGAGAATGTGCCAGATGGCTCATCTTGTGAAGATTCTGTGTAATGATGAAGAATTTTGAAATAAAGCAAGCCTTGGCAGAAATCACTTAGCAGAATTCATCATTACTGGTGTTGTTTGAAGATCCATTTTTTTTTTGTGCTCAGGGAGAAAATGTAATAGTTGGAAATCAATATTTCTATAGCATTATGTACCATAAATTCATTCATTTTCATAAAAAATTTAATAACATGTAGAAAATGAGAATAACTTTACCACCACATGCATGATAGAAATGTTCAGTTTGACTCAAAAAGACAAAAGCTTCCAAATTAACTCTAAATTCAGTACCTGATTTATTTAACTAATAAAGGTAATTAACCAACAGAAAATCTGATAACTGACTATAGTAGTTTTAACTGTGGTTTGTTTTCCGTTGTTTTGTTATCCATGGAAAACAACAAATATTAAATGAAAAATTCTCATAATAATCAATTTTAAGTTTAAATAACATTTACCAGAGTGTATTGTCATAATTATTCCATTTTATTGTTAGCTGTTATTATAATCTCTTACTTTGCCTCTTCATTATAATAGGTAGGCACATATAGGAACAATAATATTATACACAGGGTTTGGTTTCAGGCATCCACTGGACCTCTTAAACATAATCCTTCTAGTTAGGTAGGAACTCGAGAAATCAATATAATTTTTGACTACCCTTACAAAAAATGTCTATGAAAGAATATGTGTTAGTGTAACAATGTGTATTGCTGTGACTGGTTAGTAATATTTTATTGAAAATTATAAAAGAGAAAGCTTGCTCTAAACCTTCTTACTCTTCAAACGTTATGGGAAAAATCTGACAACTCTTATTTTGGGAGTTCTAGGCTGGATTTTAAAAATCACCCATTTTTTAAAACCATAGACACACTAATAGTATGGAGGAGGAATACGGGAAAAGAATCCAATAAATAAGCAGGTTTCTAAGAAAGGGAGAATTGTAACTAGAGAAAATATAGATGAGGAAAGATTCTTTTGATGCATTTTTAGTTTGTTTTTCAAACCTCTGAGAACTGTAAAGTACTACATAGTCTGTCTCCTTGATTGGGCAAGAGGGGAATATGACCACATTGTAAATCAAAACTGGAAGAGGCAGGTGGAACCTAAGCAAAGAGAATAATGCTTGCAGTCTGAGAATTTGGAATAGTATCAGTAGAAGTGGAAGGGAACCAAAGAAAATTACAAAGGGAAACTCAGTGTCTTATGGAGGAACCTCCACTCCCTTTGGTATGTGACCTTACATTCATCTCATTCTTTCATGTCAAATTTCATATATTAGTCCCCTCCCAGATTAAATTCTCTCTTTTATGTCAACTCAAATTTTTGTTAACTTTGGGTCCTGGTTTCAGTCCTGTCTTTTTTTCCTAGCCATTAATTGCTCATTTTCCTAGCTCCTCCTGTAGTGTCCTTAATTATCTATGTTTCTGGAAAATTTGAATTCTACTTCCCTCTTCTAGAGTCTTTGAAATCATTGTACTTTTCTCCTGTTTTCTGTTGTCATTTATTCCGATTAAACCTAAATACAAATCTCAAATAAAGATCCCTCTCAACGGCAAGTGACAGCTCTGTTCTTCTACCTGCTAATTCTACATCCTCACATAAGTGTCTTTCAGAGGTCTTACATTTTTAAAGCAGAGCTCATTGTCTCTTTATCTCTTGCCTTCCAACTTGTGCCTCTGCCACTAGAACTTACAACCAAAACTCGAAATCTGTCTCTTCTTTAGTCCTCAGCTTCACTTCCCAGCATGCAAGCAATATCTTAGGTACATTGATTCCAAATCTTAAATAACTAGTGTTCCACATCTCTATTTGTATGAATGACATTCTAGTACAAATTAATGTGGGTTGTCATCTGCTTTACTACAGCAGTCTTTTCACTGATGTCTTCTAGCTCTGTCTGTACTCATTAAATATAACTGTTTTAACTGGCACTTCACTGACCACTTCATACTGCTCAGTTAAGTCTCGGAGCTAGCAAGCAATCTTACATATGTTTCTGTGATTATTCATTAAATATTAAGCCCTCCTAATTTGTACCTCCAAAGAAAATAGCATTTGTCTTCATCAACAAACTTATCTGTTAAATTTACTTATATGAAGTTTATACTTCTACCTGAATTATACAATCAGAATAAAGCAATGTGGTATGAAAAATAATAACCTCCTAAATAACTGCTCATTCAAATTCAATTCCAGTGGTTTAGTGGTTGGAATATTTTATTTTGAGCTAATAAGGTTTTGGGTGGTTGAATGATTTTTGCATATCAATAGTTGGGGAATTTTAGGGGCTCAAGAGAAACTGGTAAGTGCAATAATGATTCTCAGAGAGAGGTACAAGTCTTTAGGCTATGAACCTGGAGTTAGAGTGTTACACTGGAAGAAGTAATTTTTCCAATATAAATAAAATTGTGACCTTAGAACAAGGATACTATCCTGCATTATCTAGATGGACTTAATCTAATCATGTGAGTCATCAATAGCAGAGAATATCCTCAGGTTGGAAGCAAAAAGCAATGTAACTGAATAAGAAGTCAGGGATATTCCAAGCATGTGCAAGATTTGATACCCTTTTAATTGCTTCCTGACAGAAAAAGGTCTTGAGAAACTAAGCACAACACCAAGCTGACAGTCCACAAAGACATGAGGCCCTCAGTTACACAAAATCAAGGAAGTCAACAGCAAATCACTTGAAAAGACTTACAAATTGATACGACGAAATGGACCACAGACCTACAGTACTTTTGTTTCTCCTGAGACTTAGAGAAGAGAGACCAGGCAAGCCTACCTGGGCCTCTCACATGCAGACCTGTAAGATAATAAATTTGTGTTGTTTTATGCCATTATATTTGTAATAATTTGCTATGTTTGATTTGTTAAAGACTGGGGAGAGGCCCAATACCCTAAGACTCATATGGTTTACATATATTGTCCGCATAAAATACTGCACTTATGAGAATTTATTGGTTTGGGAAAGCAATTGTCTTATATATGGATAGATTGAAAATAAATGCCTTTATAGTACAAAATTGGTATGCTAAATTTTATTTTATTTATTTATTTATTTATTTTTATGGCACTGGGGATTGAACTCATAACTTTGCACCTGCCAGACAGGCACTTAAACCACTGAGTCAAACTCCCAGTTCTAGTTTTTTGAGGCAGGGTCGTACCATGTACCTCAGACCGGCCTTGCGCTCGCATTGTAGCCCAAGCCAGCCTCAAACTCACAATGCTCCTCCTACCCCAGTCTCCCGAGTGCTAGGATTAAAGGTGTGTGCCAACATACCTACCCCTGGTATGCTTAATTTTAGATATAGTATTTTGGAACAATTTTTTGGATTTTCTTATTAGGATGCTTATGAAAATTTTCTAACTAAAATCGATGAATCAATGGATCCAAGTAAAAATTTAAAATGCTGGCAGTATTTCAGCTTGGAAAAAATCCAACATCATTTTCATTTCACTTAAAATGGTTTTATGGGTTGGGAATGGTGGCACATGACTGTAATTCCAGTACTTGGGAGGCTGAGGCAGGAGGATTGGAGTGAGTTTGAGGCCAGCCTGGGCTATATAGTGAGTTCAAGGCCTGAAATACATGTGAGACCCTGTCTGAAAAATAAAAAATAAAAAAAAGAAGAACAAAAAACCAAAAGCTAAACAGCTAAACTAAACTAAAATAAAATGGTCTTAGGGTAGACTTTCACAGAAGTGTCAATATGATAACCATTCATTCCTAATTTGAGGTAGAGAAAATTTGTTGTAAATTACTTGGGAATATTTTAAGAATTGGTTACATTACTCTTAGACTTTTTGTGGAAAATAATGGATATAAAAATATGTGATATTGGAAAGGGAGGGAGGGAGTTTGAAGATTTTTTTTGAAAGTTTACCGAACTAAAGTGGCCTATAAAAAATGATGGTGGCATTATTACTTCCTTCAAATTCAGGTAGCAAAAGTGTGGCTCCAAAACCTTCAATGGTGTGTTTGTGTAAGGGCTGGGGATTTAGCTCAGTGGTGCAAGCACTTGCCTGGCAGGGCTTGAGGTTGTGAATTCAATCCCCGGTACAAAAAAAAAAAAAAAAAAGACTTGTTTGTATAAAGACAAACAGAGTGATAAACAAGTCACTGATAAAACTACAGGAGCTTATGGCAGAGGGCAAAGTGACTATATTCAGAATCCTCTTTAAACTTCCTTGCTAGGGCAAGGAAATTATTTCAAAGACAGAATCCATCAGAAAAATGGCAGAAAGGAGTGATGTGATCTTAGTGATTAAATGAGATGCCACATGCAAAAATCTTGAAGAGGATCATTATCCAGCCAGGCCAAAGCAAGAAAGAAGTGTCCAAGGATACAATTTGCTGAAGAACTTAAAACATACTGTTGAAGGACATGAGCTTGACATCTCAGGAAAGTAACAGTTAAGGGATGATAATTTACCACTTATAACCTCACCCCCAAACTTAACCAGACTCAGAAGGATTGGAGAGTAGCAATCTGAGGACAAGTGTTTCCAGATGCAACCACAAGCTGATAAAGCCATAGACTCTTTTTTTTTTAACTTTTTTATTTTTAAAAAAGCAAAACAGCAAAAAAGGATAGAAATGATACCGAATTTTAAAAAAAAGTAGGGAATTAACATTAGTTAATATGTTGCATATTGCTGTCTTAGAAGTTGTCATTCAGTTTATAAAATCTAGGCACAGAAGTGATCAATCAAACAATGACAGCACAAACTGTTCTTTTTGAAGACTCTTTCTTGAAGCCAAAAAACCCTAACTATAGGCTTATGCAGGGGAAAGAGAAGAAAATTCTGAACTCTGAATGAAGGTAAAAACTGACTTTATCATTACTGAGACATTTTTCTTCCTTTAATCAAGGCAGTATTCAAGATGGAAATTGGCTACAGGAGTGTCTAGTACTTGAAATATAGAGCTTTAGGAGTTAAATCATAGTCTTGCATTAGTGCATATTTGCAAGAAAGAATCCAGTTATTTTCCTTCTAGAACACTTGCGTAGGTACTAATTAAGAAGCATGTGTATGCTCAGAGTTAGTATTTGAATGAAATGGGAAAAATTCTTCAACCTTAAAAGGACAGAGGCTGTTGCTTTTTTCACCTGGTCCACCACTCACCTCGGGATCTGTCCTCAGTCTCAGCATTAGCTCATCAACCTGCTTTCGTGTTTGGTGTTTGGCTTTAAAGGAAAGAGCAAACATTTCTGATGAAAAGAACTCATGAAAACATTGTTTTACACATAAGCAAGGTATTCTTCCACTCTATTTGTAACTAAAAGTCATGAACCTGGGTGAAAGTTATAGCTCAGTGGTCCAGTGCCTGCTTGGCAAGCACAAGGTTCTGAGTTAGATTCCCAGTACTAAAAAAAAAAAAAAAATAGTCATGAAACCATGAAGTAGTCTGCTGCCATGCTTGCCATACTCACTGCCTCCTCACACAAAGGAAAATAACTTATAATTGAGCAACATAATTGTATACCTGCAACTGTAAGTGATGTTAGTTGCTATTTATTTATTTTAGACATCTTTCCACAATGGATATGCATATGTGAACTGTCAGAATATAGACATCTCAATTAAAATTTCAGAACTATTACGCTTTTCTCTTTCTTTTTGGCCATATTTTGAAAGTGTTCAGGTATCCCTTTTTTAAGAACATTGTGAAATATATACATATATGTATGTATATTCTCAATTGATAGCATTTTCAAAATTTGCATTTTAATAGAAGGTGAAAGACTTTCAAGATTTCGCAAACATGAAATTATAAAGAAGTGTCTGAGGTCAAAAAAATACAGATTTTGAATAGCAGTATAGCAAATACATTGGTGAGAACAGGGTTTCTAGACAAAAAAAGATATATTTTCGTGGAAGAATATTTAAGAGAAATTACATTATTTTAAAAACCTAATACATGCTATCTACAAGTGGTAGTTAAATACTGTATATGGAATATAATTGACTTTTATAACTCAGAAAATAATTATGGAATATCAAAATAATGCATCCATTTAGAAGATTATTAACTCTTTGAAATTTGCTATTACCTTAAAATTTAATCCTCATGGTGATTAAAATCTCGAAAATTTCTTATGTTCTGAGTGGACATACGCTTTTCTGAGTATGAAAACCTGGTGAAGAAGTATATTACATCACTGGGGTTGCTATAAAAAGACACCAAAGCCTGAGTTCCCTAAGCACCTGAAATATGTTATTTCTGTTCTAGAAGCTGGAAGTCTGAGGTCAGGGCATTAACAGAATATATTCCATCAGCAGGGATTAGAGACGAATCTCATTCAAGCCTGGTCAAATGCTGACCGAACTAATTCCATTGACTTATATTTAAATTTTTAATGAAAAATCATTTTACTTGACTTTGAGGAGATATGAAAATTTCAACTAGAATAAAATATAAGCCCAGAGTAACAAAATATGTCAAGAAATATTAGAACTATATTTGACTTCACCAAATGAGATTTTATTGAATTTATAATACGGTCTATATTTAGATCTAAGAATATTTATTATAGTAAAATCCAGATTGCTGTTAATCTTCCTCAAAATATTCCCCCTCACTTCTAACAACTTTTTGGAAGTCCTTTCTTATGAATATCTTCAGTTGTGCTGTCATGACTACCTAGATGCCCTGAACTGATTGAAAATATTTATCTTTTATGGTCATTTTTATTGGAGGAAGAGTCAGAAGTTATTCTTAGTTCCAGATCAGATGATTAAGGTAGATGAAGACATGCCATATTTTTATGATCCTGCCTTTCTGTTGGATTACACTCAGCAGCAGAAGTTACTGTGTTGATGCCATACTCACCAAAGAGGACTTCCAGAACTGTTTCAGAGAGTGGCAAGAAGAGGAAGATAAACGTGTTTGAAGCGAGAGGAATATGTTGAAAGGGGTTAATGGAAATGTGTCATATACCATTATATTTTTATTTAAGCATTTACCATAGCTTGTAATTGCCTTTTAAAAATTGTATTACAAATTAATAGTATGGAAGAAAAAAATTAGCATGTACGTTAACATCGTGGTCACCTTGGTGCAAATAGCTTTGAAATTTACTTCATATATTTCCTCATGTAATTGATTTTTTTTATTTTAGAAACACAACAAAAAGGATAAAAATGGTACAGAATTTAAAAAATGAGAAATTAACACTAGTTAATATATCACATATTTTTATCTTGAAAGTAGTTGTTCAGATTACAGTATTTAGGCATGAAAAAGTGTTCAAACATTCAGACAATGAAAACACAAACTGTTCTTCTTGATGAACTAAAGATTTGTAGTACAGTTATCTATCTTGTATATATTTACATACATATATATATATACATATGTACATACATAATCTTTTCCCTTCTTTCTTTTCTCCTTTCCCCATCCCAGTTATTCTTTCCTTTTGAGCACTTTCTTTCTCTTTCATTGTCACAATATTTATTGTATATTTTGGATCTCATTTACTCTATTTATACTAGACAGACAATATCATAATTACAAATGGTGGCTGACTTATTTCCCTTATGAGTACGGTCTCTAGTTGCATCCATTTACCTATGAAAGCCTCAAGTTTATCCTTAGTCATAGCTGAGTAATACTCCATTGTATAAAAATACCACATAAATTTTTTATCCATTTCACAGCTGATGGGCATTTGGGTTGTTTCCAAGGTTTAATTATAAATTGTGCTGCTATAAACATGAATGCACATATATTACTGTGGTATGATGTTTTCAGTTCTTCTGGGCAAATATCCAGGATGGGGATTGAATGTGACCTCCAATCCTAGTTTTTGAGAAATCTCCACATGGATTTCCACAATGGTTGTACCAGTCTATACTTCCACCAGCAGTGAAGATGGGTTCCTTTTTCCTCACAGCCCCGCCAACATTTGTTACTGGTTAATCTGTTGATGACAACCATTCTTTCTGGAGTGAGATAGAATTTCAGTGTTGTTTTAATTTGCATGTCTCAAATAACCAGTGATTTTGAATATTTCTTCATATAATTATTTGTCATTTGTATTTCTTCATCTGAGAAGTGTGTGTTCATCTCAGATGCTCATTTTTGGATTGGGGCTTTGATATTGAGGGGCCTGATGCTTTTCAATTCTTTGTCAAAGATAGATGTCCTTTGTCAGAGGGGCAGTGACTAAAATTTTTTCCCACTCTGTATGTTGTGTTTTCACTGTGTTGGTGATTTCATTAGATGCGTAAAAACTTTTTAATAAGATGAGATCCCAGTTGTTGATTCTTTGAAGTACTTGGTGTGTAGTTTGTGTTTTGTTCATAAATTCTTTGCCTACCCCTTTGTCTTCAAGATTTCTACCTACCTTATCTTCCAGTAGATTTAGTGTTTCTATTTTAATATTTATATATTTGATTCATCTTGACTTTAATTTCATGTATGGCGATAGCCATGTGTCTAGCTTTACTTTTCAGCATGTAGAAAGTCAGTTTTTTGAGCATCATTTATTAAAGAGGTTACCTTTTATCAGGGACTTGGCCTAGATCCCCAATCTTCTGAACGAGTATATGGTGAGGGCTTAAATAAATGAGATAAGTGGTATGATTTTAGGGCTCCAGGAGGATCAAAGACCCTGCAGAGTTCTTGACTGTGCAGCTATCATGAGGGCTAAGACAAAGAGCTTCTCTGGACCACCCGTATATGTTTTCAAATAGACAAAGAGAGGGGATACTGAGGGAGGTGCTGAGGGTGGTGCCAGAACTGAGCAGGACTTGCGAGTCATTTCAAGGACATTGCCAAGTAGGAAGGAATACCAGAAAAAGAGAACTATTTTATCTCCAAGATGGCCTTTGTGATGGGACTGTGATGCCCTGCAGAGTAAGATGCCATAATTAACATAATTAATTATGGAGCCAATATGTCCTCAGCTGCGACCTTCTTTACCTTGTCTTTTGAGGTATCTCTGACCTCATTGGCCACTACAGGCCTCGGTCAGGACCAGTGATTCATAGAATTTCCTTACTATGAATCAACTCCCATCGCCAGGCAAGGGGCCTAGGCCTAGGACAGGCTCACAGATATATAAAATGCCAATTAGTCAGGGAGGTATCTTATTTCTCCCTTATTTTTAAGACATAGTTTTTCAGGGTACATCATTCAGGGTTGGAAGTTCTTTCAGGGCTTGAAATACTTCACTCCAAGCTCATCTTGACTTGAGGGTTTGTGTTGAGAAGTTGGCCCTTATTCTAATCGGTTTTCTTGTTATGTGATCTGTTTCTGTTTTCTAACAGCTTTTAGTAGTCTGTTTTTATGTTTTATTTCTGGGATCTTGATTATTATATGTTAGGGTTTAGATTTATTTTGGTTGTGGCTGTTTGGAGTTCTATGTACCTCACTTTCTGTATGTCAGGTCCTTTTCTTATGCTTGAGAAGTTCTCAGATATTCTGTAAATATTCTCTTTATGTCATTTGTGGTCACTCCTGCATTTTCATAGATACCTATCAGTCTTATATTGTTTTTCTTTGCATTGTTTTGGAGCTGTTCAATTGTTATTTCATGGTTCCTTGTTATTTTTAAGAGTTCTTTCCTTTTGTGATTGCTAGCCATAATCTTGTCTTCAAGGTTTAAAAGTCTATCTTCAGCTTTGTTCAAGCTGTTTTGCCAGCTTTCAATGGAATTTTAAATTTCTTGGCTATCTCTTTGAATCTATTTCATGCATTCTATTTCTTTCCTGTATTGTTCACTCAAAGTTTCCATTATTTTCCCATCCTCCTGTCCATTTTTATTTGTGTTCTTTAGCTAGATTGAGCAACTCCTTCATTAATGCTGTCGTTTCTTTCTTTACCTGAGAGATTAGTTTTGATCTAATTTCCTCTAGAGTTTCACGGATTTGCTTCTTTACTTCACTTGCTATCTTTTCAGAAATTTCAGGTGTGTGACTTCTAATGTCCTCTATTGCAATATTTCCTCTTCTTGTTCCAGATGGGCTGGGGGTTTGAGATGGCATTTTGCATTTTTGTTTTGTCATTTTCACCTCTTGGTTAATATTTAGTTCTTTTCAATCCTGCTAGTCTTGACTGTTTATCATGTGTGTTTTAGGATCATACTGTGTGGCTGATGTTCACCGAGTTGCTGGGTCTTGTAGTGGAGGGGAGGGGCCAGTCACCTGAATTGCTCCTGTGAGGTGAGTTGCATAAGTTCTGCATTCTTCCTAGGCTGACTAACCTAGAAGTATTGATGTGAATGAACCCTTAGCTCATATTGTTACTGAAGCTTCAGACTGTTCCACACCTCCACACCCATCTGTCTGTAGTGTGCACCCCAGCCAGGACCCTCCTGTGTCACTGGAGATCTTGCAGGCCCAGCCATGTTCTTCTGGGTGGGGAAGTCCTCACCAGTACTCTCACCAGCCCACCCAAATTCTCTGTATGGAAGAAGGACTTGCCTGCTCTTTTACCAACCAGCCAATGTCCTCCAAGTTGGGGAGGGTTCATCCAGGCTCCTGCCAACCCACTGATGTCTTCTTCTAGGGAGGTGATTCACCATACACTTTCTGACCCGCCGAGGTCCTCTGTGTGGGACAAGGGTTCCCTGAGGCACCCAGTAGCCCACCAAGGTACTACAGGTGGTGGAAGAGGTCGCTGATGCTCTGTTGGCTACTGAGGTTTTTCTGGGGAAGGGGGAGGGCAGCTGATGCTCTCAGTGGCTCCTGAGGTCTTCTGAGTGTGGAGGAGGGGTGGCCATGGCTCGCCTCAGCTACAGAGGTAGGCCAGGTGTGGGAGATGGGCATGTAACTCATTTTTTTTAAAGATTTAGTTATTACTAAAATGTAGTGACAATGCAATATTTAATGTCAGACAAAAATAATATTGATACTGATGTTTGGGTTTAATATAATACATCACAGTTTTGAAAACTATATCTTCAAACAATTATACATATATTCCAAAATTAAGCAAGAAATCACGTTGAAGAGAGCATGATATCTATGATTTAGTGACAGGAGGAGTTGACATTTGTTCAGAAACTATCATCAATCTGATGCTGTATCATATTCTTCTCAAAATGTCTCATTTCTTCCTCACCCCAACACCTTCAAAAACTTTGCCTTCCTGTGACCAATAAGGAAACTGAGGCTCAGAGAGATTATGTGGCTATGGAATAGATTTGAACTTTTTAAATCCTTTTAAGGCTGAGATAAATTGAAGGAAAAGAATTCACTAAAACTATCAAACACCCACACAGAAAAATCTTTGCAGTTTAATGAATTTAAATAGAACATTTTATTTTGCTAATAGAAAATAAAGTTTTTCTTCGATATCCTGAGGAGAATTCATGCAAGCTAGTAATGCACTGGGCCATAAATATAACTTAATACATTCCAGAAACATAAATAATGTATCTTTTTCATAAGAAATTAAAAATAACAGAAAAGAGAGTCTGTTCAATTTGAACAATTAAAATATAAGCCTGTAGTTCTCAAATAATTTTTCAAATTGAAAATTTGAATACTGTGCATCTATTTTGTACCTAACGCTTTCTTGATAGATGCAAGAGAAAAGTGTTTGTGAGCTGTCTATTTATCTGTCTGCCTGTCTGTCAATGGAAGCTGAGACCTAAAGTATGAATACAGGAAAAAGGCATAGTGATGCCAGGAAAATCATGGAGAGATAACTTTTGCAATTTAGAAATAATCTTGTAAGCAGTGAAGAGCTGTATTTAATTGAGAAAAGAAGGAATTTGAGTTCTCATGAAAGTATTGGAAAATAATTTTCCTTTCTTACTTTCACTTTCAAAACCTTGAAGTTTAAAAGTAATTTAAGTTAAAGCAAGCTAACGAGGAAATTTTTTACTCAAATTTAATAAATGTAAAAATTGACCTAATGATTCTTCAGGAAGAGATTAATAAAAATGAAGAAATATTAGGCTTAAAAACAGGAAAATTAGGCTAGGTGTGGTGGCGCATGCCTTTAATTTCAGCACTCAAGAGGCTGAGGTAGGAGGAACGCTGTGAGTTCAAGGCTGGCTTGGGCTACAATGTGAGTGCAAGGCTGGCCTGAGCTACATAGTGCAACACTGGCCCAAAAAACTAGGGCTGGGAGTTTGGCTCAGTGGCTAAAGCACCTGCCTGGCAAGCGTGAAGTTGTGAGTTCAATCCCCAGTACCACAAAAAAAAAAAAAAAAAAAGAAAAGAAAAAAAGAAAATTATTGGTTAAAGCAAAAAATGCCTAATCTTTCTAAAAACAACCAAAATTAATAAATCACTAGTGAAATTATTAGAAAGTGATCATTAGCAACATAAGAAATTTTAGATGGAAATAATTGCAAAGAAAAAAGAAATTTTAAAAAATCATGAGCTGAAATTTTTCAATTGTATGAAAATCCATTTTGATAAAAATATAACTTACCAAGATGACCAATAAATAGACAGTTAAAGTGAATATAGCAATTTACATTGAAAAACAGAAAAAAAATTATAATTTTAAAGAACATGCTTCAAGGAAAGACCAGACAAGCCCACACACATAACAGGTGAAGGCAGGGGAAAAAAATGTGCGTAAGATATAACAGTGCTATGTAACTTAAATGGTTTGAGATCATAGGAAAAGAAGGGGTATCAGAATATTTTTGTCAATAACTTATAATAGTTATACTAAAATTGAACAAATGTTGCACACATGCCGAAAGTAGAATTCTGACTATGATGATTGTTGAAACAAAAAGCTGAAAAAGTGTAGTAAAAATTTTTCAACAGCACATAAGAAATACTCATGACTAACTTTGTTATTCTAAGAACACTAGGGTATTTTGATATTAATATTGTTCTTATTATAAGGAGAATATTTTAAGCTCATTTTCAGAGATCCTGCCAAAGTATTTGGTAAAATATGCACTGTAGCTTTTATAATGTCCACTGTAACTCTCCTTCAAATGGGTAACCGAGCACTGCTTTTATATTTTGGTAGAGATTTCTAGCTTCCCATTAAAAACCATTTCTATGTATTTTTGTGCACAACTCGGAACAATACAGCATTTCTCCTTTGAAGTGTGATTGCATCAGTGACTTCTAAAGCCACTACTAAGTACAACTGCACTGTGCCTTTCCAAATCTGCTCTTTAAATACTTCCAGCACAGGTTTGTACATCTCATTCTCTTTTCCCAGTGAGCAGAATGAAAACAACATATAAATGACCATAACACATGCATATGCTGTGGCAGGTTTGCAGTAAGTCTGCAACTATCCTGATCTGTTGCATAAGAAAGAAAAAGTTTCAATTATTTTGAACTATTTTTTTAAAAACCATTATGTTTAGGTATATGCAAGAATTAATTTACATATATATCTTTATAATTACATATAATGTATATATAATCTTTATTATTTCTTGAAAACTTAGCCTCCTATGCCTGTTACATAATCAAGAAATTAACTTTCAGTCAGATGTGGCAGTACACATGTCTAATTCTAGATCTCTGCAAGGCTGAGGCAGGAACATAATGAACTGGAGCCCAGGGTGGGCAATTTAGCAACTTAGCGAGATCTTGTTTGAATCAATCAATAAAAGCTGGGGAAAGTAGTTTAGTGTGAAAGCCATGAGTTCAATTCCCAATACTGAACCCCCCCAAAAAAGAGAACAAATAAAATCGTATGGAACTGCTACATATTTTAGTTTATGTGTTAAGGTTGTCTGTCCTACTGTAACAAATATTCCAGTGGATAAATACAAATATTGATATTATTGTAAGCTTAAAGTTTCTTGTTTGGGCTAGTTTGTTACTCTTTCCAAATCTCTGATTATTTTGTTAAGGTTTAAATTCAAGCACTTGCTAGGATTTCTTAATCAATGGCAAATTCTAAAATTTAAAATCTTCCTTTAGGATTTCTAATGATTCTCTTGCAGACCTACTTTGCTTGGAGAACCATAAACTCAAGTCTACAAAGTTGATCTGCAGATGAAGAGGCTGAGTGGCTTCCATTTCATTGTCATGAATCAACAGAAGCTGCATCTACTGGATTTGGTACTTCTGAGAGTGGGTTTTTGATTGAGCAGTTGGATTACAAGACAGCAAATTCCTCATTATGGAAAGAACTGCCATTCTCTGATAATGGCTTCTTTACCTTCAGCTTCATAGGCAAAATAGAAAAATTATTTTCTTTGAAATGTGTATAGTGTGGTAGACATGACACTTCTCTTACGTTTAGCTTAGAATTCATTTTGTAGCTCATCCCCTTTTCATGCCCCAATTTTATTATTTTGCCCAATACAGTCAATTCCCTTGTTTACTAAGAAGCACTCTCACCAGTGCAATGACCTACATTTCTAAGATGCACTCTCTAGCTCAGTCTCTACCATATTCTCCCTCACTAGCTAGAACACTTCCTATGCTTAATCTATCCCCAAGGTTTATTTTGATGTTAGTCATTGAAAATCACAGTCGACAGTTGGGGAAATGAAGCAAAAGTTGGTTAGGAGGGAATTAATCTCTGTAGACGTTTTAATTAAGGTAGTGTTTACTGAATGAATGCTTTTTGCTCTACTTTGTCATAATTATATGTTAGCAATTTACATACCTTTCCTGTACTCCGCCTTTTTCTTTATGATGGTCTTATCTTTGAACTGTGACCCTAAATTTTACTTACAGTAACAGAGCCATTAGTAGTCAAAGGACAGATGTAGCTCAAGATTAGAGATATTATTTGAAAATACAATAATTTTTGGAACCGTGTTCCAGCCTGGTGCCTTCTATGACCAGCATTTATATATTCACATGTATTAAATATATATTTGAAGATATGCAATATAGTCTTATTGCTGTTTGTCTTGTTTCTTTTTTATTAAAAAATAGCATGTTGTTTCCAGCAATAGCACTAGAACATTTTCATATCTAAAAGTAAAAGAGACACAAATAAAGTTAGATTTTCTAGTCCAGACATATGCCTACTATTGCAGGATGAAATGCCAAGAATCAATGTAAATTACTTGCCCACTGAAGTTTCAGAAATTTGTCACAGCTTTGAAAGAAAGTATGTTCCACTATACACCCAAATGAGACAGTTTTAATGGGACACAGTCACACCCACTTCTTGTTCTTGTGATTGTGTAAGGGTGATTTTCCCGTCTGATTTGTATGACTGAGATAGAGGACTGAAATAGTGCTGTAAGTATGAAATATTTATTGTGCAACCCTTCTGGGAACATTTCCTCCTATAAAATGAGAATATGCACTACTAATTTATCATAGTTTATCTTAACATAACATTACACCAACTTTAATGTAACCAGCACACTTCCCACCCCATTCTTTACACTCTTTTGGTAACTTTCTTGTCATTTTTAAAAACTTTTTTAATTCATGGTACAAAAAGTATGAAATACTGATTTTTCTTTAATGTTTCTTTATATGATTTGAAAAATAAGAAATAAGATTTATATATGTATATCTACAAACATATAATCTTTTCCTTTTTTCCTTTTTCTGTATGCATATGTATGCAAGATAGATAACTATACTACTTCTCTCTGTTCATTAAAAAGAACAGTTGGTACTGTCGTTGTGTGATTGTTTGATCATTTTTTGTGCCTAGATCTTGTAACCTGAACAACTATTTCTAAAATAACAATATGCAATATATTAACTAGTGCTAATTTCCTACTATTTTTTGAAATTCTGTATCATTTCTATCCTTTTATTTCTGTTTTGCTTTTAAAACAAAAAATAAAAAAGAAATAAGATTAATTTGTCTAAATATTCATTCGCATCCTCTCAAATTTTCTATATAGCAAAATAAGAATATTTGCTACTTCACATAGTGCATACTTTACTGCACTAAATAGATGAGAGATAGTCTTTATGTTTGAAATAGAGATCTCTAATAAAATTTTCTATGATAATGGAAATGTTTTAGTCCGTTAAGTGATGAATATTGTACCAGTTGAATAAACTATCTAAACAGAACTTGAAATGACTGAGTAATTAAACTGTCAATACTATTCATTGTAAATTTAAGATAAATATCAACATGTGGTCTCTATCTACCATTTTCAGTATCACAGATTACATAACCTCTGCACTCCCAATCTCCAAATCCTATTCATGATTCAAACATAAAGTCATGTGATACTTTAATTTTTACCAAGTTTCACATAGAGAAAGGATCTTTTAAAACTTTATATCATTCTACCGAAGAGTTGCTTTACATTGTTCATTTTCTTAATAGGCTGTTTATGTTAACATATTGTGTTTTTTTTTAGACTATGAGCTTCTTGAAGGCATAATTGTGTTTTTATGTGTAGGAATCTATAGAACAAGGCAAAATAAAAAAAAGTAATTACAATACCACCTAGCCTCTTTTCTTCAGATTTTTAAAAACTATTCCCAGGCTATATTAATGTAAAACATTCTTTTTCCTACTAGCGTAATACTGCCTTATCAATAATTTTAGAAGGCACTCAAAATTACAAGACTACAGTGCAGCTTTGGTATCATCTGCTCACTGTTCTGTTGCAAAAGTATACTGCTTTTGAAGTAGCTGCTCATGACGACATAATTCACAAAGTACATAGCTGCAAAATTCAGGGCACATTAAGTAAATTTAGGTCACAGTAAGTTGCCTTTAAGTGAATGAGTAGTTTTAAAGAAATTTAAAAAGGAATTAGTTATTATGATTGCCATAAAATGATTGTCTTTAAAGGTCATTGTGTTAAAGAGAAATCAATTTGCCAAAGAGCAATACGTATTTATTTAGAATGGCATTGTGTGATTTTAAGTACAGGGTACAACTACCATGTTACAGAGCCAGCAAACATTTAAAATTCATTTCTTAAACAATATTTCACTAACGTTTTATTTGCTCTTTAGAATGGCTATCTTAAACAATAAATGTGTTTTCTAAATTCACTACGGATGTGAATTGCTGCTATTAATCATTTCTCATATGCTACAGTGTAACAAAATACCTCCAAAACTCAGCATCTTAAAGAAAATGGAATGTTTTCTTAATAAATCTTCGATTTGGAAAAGACACCAACATGGAAACCTTTCTGCTTGTTACATGACGTCATCTGGAGACTACTAGAGGCAAGGATGGCATTCCAACTGGAAGCCAATTTAACCAGAAGTGTGTTTACCCACTTACCTGGTGATAACTGTTGGCTTTCAAGGACAAGTGCTCTGAAAAACAGCTATCAGACACCATTCCACATGGTTCTTTGAGTTCCATACAAGAATGAAGAGCCCAAGAAAAGGGAGAGTACTTGCTACTTTTAAAATCATATAGTATTACATTTTCTGTAATATGTTAATCAAAGCAACTGAAATAAAGGTGAAATAAGTCTCAAGATGAAATGATACATAAGCCACTTCTTAAGGAGTAGTGATAGTGGCACATTTTCAGAAGTGTGTGTAAGTAGTTTGGGATGAGCATCTTTGAAAACAGGATTTTCTCTCTAGCCCCAAATCCTTACAACCTCTCACATGCAAAATATACTCAACCTCCCAACAAAATTATCTTACCATACTAGATATCATAGTATCTAAAACTCAGGTTCTCATCTGCATCAAGCCCATGTGCCAATGAGACTCCTTGAGCGTCATTCATTACACTCTGACTTTGAGTTTAAGTCGTATTTAACACTTGTGAGGTAAGTGTGGAAGTTACCCAATACCCAACATAAAATAGTGATGTAGGCATAGAGGAGCAAGAAGATTTACTTCTGTTAAAAAATAATGTGGGAACAGGTACAGATAGTAAACAGTAGCCACTAGTGAATAGCAATTTTGTGATCTAGCCAAGCACATATTCAAGTTTCTTGATTAAACTTAAGGGTGGGAGTATTTCTTTATGGCCCTGGGCTCTAGGATACCAGTTCTTAATGTGGCCTTTAGGGGGGCTCTTTCTTTTCCATTAGAAATGTTACACGCTTTCAGCTGGGTAGTCCCAGAGTTCATAGGCCTCTTGATATTTTGTACTGACTTCATCACTTTCAATCCAAAATGGCATCATTACTTTAAAAATCTTAAGAGCATTATCAATGTCAATTTAGTGTACATATTTCTTTGTTCATGATCAAGAATTTGATCAGTTTTACTAAGTCTTGAGAAACAGAAAGTATTCTGGTTTTAACAATTTTCTGTTTTGTGTTTCCATTTCTATTTCGTGGCTATTCCTCGATTCATGTTTTGTAAATAGTCTAAGATTCGGTCTTTTTCTTTATCCATTCTTATAATCTTGGACTTCCATTTTGAATGTTTAGAATATTCATAAGTAATAAAATTATCAGTATTAAGAGATTTAAATCAATCAACTATTAGTTTTGTACTTGGTCCCTTAATCTGATTTTACTGTTCTGTAGCATTTTTAAAAATTGGAGTTATAATCTTATTCTGATTTCTTCCTTTGGTTTACTGATTATGATGTCTATTTGACAGTTTTGTCACTGAGATTTACAAGATAAATTTTAATGAAACAAAGCAAAGCATGTTCATTTACATGGTGTATGTAATTGCCTAGCTAAGGCAGAGAATGTATCACACGCAAGTATAAAATATTTAATATCTGTTTCCTTGAGGAAACCTCGTGAACTCTCACTATAAGGCTTTTGATTTGCAGTTTTATTTTGATCTATTTTGATGTAATACCATACTAATTCAAGTATACTATAATAGCATAACACCAATATGCTTCCCCTCAGTTTAATGCTATTTTAACAAATATTTTATTTTCATGTATGCTACAAACTTTACAATATGTTTTCCTTTATACTTTCTTTTGTAAGGAGTGAACACTTTTAAATGAAATGTTTAAAGGACAATAAAAATATCTTTTAATTTATCCAGATATTTGAATTCCAGAACACTTCACTCATTTTTTCATATTCTATGTACCACTTGATATTATTTTTACCTAAATATATTTCTTTGTTTCCTTTTTGTAGTTCAAATCCGCTGATACTCAGTCTTAAAAGTTTTTATTTAAACTAATCACCTATACATTGAAAAATATATTCTGTCAATATAGAATTTTGAGGCATCTAGACTTCTTTTCTGGCATGTAAAAAATACTATTCCATAATATTCTGGTTTACTTCACTTCTTGCAAAAGACTAGTTTTTCATATGTTTCTTTATTTATATATTATTTCATTTTTCCTATGATGACCTTTTCAGTTGATTTTACATAATGTGATTATGACATACTTTGGTGTAATTTTCTTTGTTTAATCAATTTGGTGCTCATTCACTTGTGTATGTCTGGTTTTCAACAAGTTTAGTAAAGCCTGTCAATATTTACTTAAATATATTTTTAATACTGTCATGATGACTCAAATTTCACATGTATTAAACTGTTTAATATAGAATTATTGATGTTAATTTTTATCCTTTTAGATTTAATTTGTATAGCATACTTTCTGTGTTTTCATGTTTAATTTTTTTTAATATTTGTAATTCTGTGTCTGATCTACTGTGAATTTCACCAAATAAATTTTTCATTTGAGAGAAAAATGACATTTTCTCTCTATCATGGGATTTAAAAAAAAACTTTTATTAGTATATGTTTCAGTAAATAATGATTACATTCACTGTAGGGAATTAGATATTTTAAAAAAATGTTCTTTTTGCTTTTTCAATGTGTGTATTTTTCCTTAAGTACTTTTACATATTTATCCTGGTTCATTAAGAACCTTTATTTGATAATTTCATCAACTGTCCTCTGTGTCTGTTTCTATTAGTTGATTTTTCTCTTGCTGGTGGGTTCCTTGTTTCTGCCTCCTGCCTAGTTGTTTTGATAAGATGCTAAACTTTGAGACTATGCCTATGTTGTATACTTGGATTTTGATATCTCCTTTTAAATAATATTTCATGTATTTCAGCAAGGAGTTTTCTAAACTCTGAAACAAATCTACACTCTTGACCTGTTTTTATAAGCTTTATTTGTGTGATTTAAAATAAGAAGCCTTTAATCCAGGACTGGCCTAGCCGTTCTACTAAAATGTGAGCCACCTAGGTCCTTACTGAATGGCTTGGGTATGTGATGAGATCTTTGCACCACGACTTAATAGAACTCAAGGATCTCTGAGACCTGTGAAAGTCTTTGATTGCTCAGCTTGCAGCTTCTCCAAAGAACAATGCCTGGCTTGTTGGATTTCATACCACACATGAGCAAATAACTCTTCAGTAACAGATTCAAAGGAGTCAAGATGGTCCTTATGCAGATTTCTGAAGCTATTTTCTCCTAGTAGCTCCCTTTTCTCCCATGTTCTTCCCTACAAATTTCTGCTCACTCATTATTTTCTAACTGCAATCCAATTTACTCCACTGTGTAGAAATACCCAAATGCCCCACTTGGTTTTGTCTTCCTGTCCTGCTGTTCAGATGACACTTCCTTAGAGGAAAAGCCCAGAGAATAGTAAGTACCTTGTTTGACTTCATTTTTGTCTGGAACTAAGTTTCTATGTTGCGTATAGCTTGAGGCCTGAAAATTAATATTTCATGCATATTTCCAATTTTCTGGTTCTTTGTACTGGAAGAGGTATCAAAAAGACCAGTAATAGAAATTGCAATTCACTTACTTCCATTAATATCTTTACTTTCTTTCAAAGACTTCTTTTCAGAAATTGCAATTTTTCTAATTAAAAATTAGATTGATTTTAACTTTTCCATTTCTTATGTTCATTTGTAGTTTCTTTTCTCAAACTACATTAGCTTAATCTCAAAACCATTGCATTGTTTTCATATATTTTCTAGTTTTTGATTCTTAAACTCAAAAGTTAAGTTTGTTGCCCAACTTCCACAGATATAGGAAGTTTCTAGTTAAATTTTAATTGATATGTATTTTAATTCCATTGATGTCAGAAGAAATTCTTCAATGATTTCAATTTTCTGCAACTGTTTATCTTGCTTTAGAGTTTATAATGTCATCTAGTTTTTGAAGATATTTCCAATGCACTTAAAAGTGAGTTGTATTCTAGAGCTATTGGCTGTACATTCTAAAAATTTTAATTATGTCAAGTATATTAATTGTAAATATTGCATTCTATTGTTCATGTATATTCTCTTAGTAGGTAAACTATGTGTTTGAAAAACTTCAAATGTAATTGTGGATTTACCTGTTTCTCCTTCCATTCTGTCAATTATTGCTTTAAGAAATTTTATAGTTTAGCATTGAGTGCACATAATTTAAAATTTCTGTTTGTTTCTATTGATCTGTCTTTTTAAAAATATGACCTCTTATACCTTTATCTTCATTGGATTATGCTGAATGAAAAACAAAACCAATGCCAACTGTAAGGTATTGTATATTTCATCTATATAAATTCTTCAAATAACATTTTGGAACTGGTGAATAGATTAATACTTGCTAGAAAAAAGGTAGGGAGGGACAAAAGGGCATGTGATCATAATTTCACAGCATAAGGGATCCTGGTTGTAGGCTTCTACTATAGCTTTATAAGACATTACCCTTGCAAGAATGTATTTGAGAAAGGAGATTTGAGATCTTTCTGTATTGTTTCTTCAACTGTGCATGAATCCGCAATTATCTGGAAATAAAATCTTTTAAAAATAGTTTTCAAAAATTTCAAGTTGAATAACAGTGACCTTTATTTTTATATTGATATGCATTTCATAGTATTTTGACACAAACATTAACTTCATTATTTTGTTGATTTTTCTGAAGATAGATATTCATAGTTTCTTCTTAGTGTGACAATTTTATGTTTATGGTTATGAATTATGCCAGGAAAAATCATTCTCTCTCTCTCTCTCTCTCTCTCTCTCTCTCTCTCTCTCTGTGTGTGTCTCTCTCTCTGTCTCACTCTTCTTTCTCTACCTTCCTCTCCTTTATCTGTTTCTGTGTTTCTCTGTCTCCTTTTTTGTCTTTTCTGAATTGAGCAATCTAACACAGGGCCTCATACGTGCTAGCCAAGGGCTCTCCCACTGAGCTATATATTCCTAGCCCCGTGTATTTTTCTTTTCATTCTGTTAACTAACCCTTAATTTCTCGATGGCTCAGAATTTAGCTTGCTTTGACTCAAAACTAATGGATATTATTACAAGAGATTGACAGGTGCTAATAGTGAATACAACAATCACTGATATTTCACTACCATGTGCATGTTAGTTACTTTTGATCCAGAAGTGAACATGCTTTTGCCATCTAAAATAGTTTTATCTTTATGTACTACAGTATCAGTAATACAAAAACTAATTGGGTTATACTTATACATTAGAAAGAATAAATGAAGTGATTCATTGGACATAGTTCTATTTTGAGATTATACACAATTTATAATAGTGTTGTATACTGCTAAATGTTTATCAAAATGCTTTCTCTCTGAATACTGGGAACACTGTTGGATAAAATTTTCCTATGTCTTTTATAGTGAGGTCTTGTCATGTAATCCAGTCCAGTAATTTGAAGGTTATCATTTTAAAGGCTTCTACACTTTTTCTTTTTCCGTATCTGACCTGGTAGCAAAGGGTGTTTGATGGCTGCAGAGGCCTAGTACTCAGCAGATGCACTCAATGGTGGAGAACCCACATCACATGTGTCACTGTCAGCTGTTTGCTGTCAGTGAAAACTCTACAACCTTTGCCATCCCTGCACTAGATGGAAAGAGACCAAGTTCCTAGTGGTGAGAAGGCATGCAGCCTGCATTACAAACATCAGCCTTGATCACTGAATAAGTTTACAATTGTTTCAATTATCTTAGGCTACTATATATTTATTTATTTTTATAGCAGTTAGTTGTACAGAGACTTCAGTTACAATGGACTTTTGTTTAACTAAGATATTTTAGCTTTGTAAAATTGACCATGTCATCACGCTTATCAACAGTGTATACAATTATCATTTCTTCCACTTCCTGGTCAACACTTGGCACTATCAGCCTTTGCAATTATAGTTAATGTAGTGAACACATGCTCACAAATCATTGTTTTGAACTTTCCTTACTTTAATAATCATCTAAATTAATTAAAAATTGCTTCTATTTTTTGCTAAATGTTTAGTAGTATTCCCATTTGAATTTGGTTACATCACTCATTGGAATCAGTTTTTATATGGTGGGGAATTATTAAACTTGGGTTTACTTATACAGGAAACATTTATAGAATTTTAATTCACTGTCATTCATCTTTATGCCTACAGCTTATCTTTTTTGATAACATTATACTGCTGATTTCCAGAGTTTTACAGTTTGAAATTAGATATCTTAAAATTTCTAGTTTTTCTCACTTTTAAAATTTGTTTTGTTTTATTGCACCCTTTGCTTTTTATGTACATAGTTTGTAATTAAACTATCTTTATTTTATAAAAGCATGTTGTGATCATGACTGAAATTGAATCTGTGGGGCATTACATTTTAAACTACCCAAACATGGGAAATGGGCATGGTATATCTCTCCATTAATTTAGAAATTTAATTTCTCTGAAGAATTTTAGTGTATTGATTTTGGGTGATAGTGCAAATTTTAGTGTATCAATTTTGGGTGATAGTTTTGAGTATTATAAACAATATTTTCATTAAATTAAATTTAATTTTACTTTACTGCTATTTACATGAGTAAAATGATTTTTATGTATCAAAATTATATTGTAGGCCTTTTGACAACTCTTGCTATTTTCTATACTTCATTTGTGAATACTTTAACGTTTTCTACAGAACCGATTTCTTCCACCTGCATGTAATTTCTCTTTTAAATTTCATGTGTATAGCCTTTTGCCCTCATTGAAATGGTTAGAACTTTCTGTATAATGTCAGTTAGAAGTTGGAAGAATAAATTGTTTATATTTCTAAATTTGAAAGAAATATATTCTTTTTGCAAGGTTTTACACTGCTCATGTCAAATGTAGGTTTTCTATATACCGTCTTTACCACTTAGAAAAAAAGTTACACAATGATACCATTTTATTTTATTTATTTTATTTTTAAAAAGGCAATAAAAATGATACAAAATTTCAAAACAAGATAGTAGGAGAGTTACAATGGTTAATACACTGAATAATGTTATCTTCGAAGTAGATGCTCAGATTACAAGATATAGACAAGAAATTTGATCAAACAATGTAAGTGCACCCCATTCTTTTCAATGAACTATTGAAATTAGTAGTATAACTATCTTAAGTATACACTTGTATATCATATACATCTGTATCTTGCACACATATATGTGTATATATAAGTATCTTTTTTCCTTTTCCTTTCTGTCTTTTCTGCTTTCCCTCATTACAGTTTCTCTTTCATTTTGAACAGTTTCCTCCCATTTCACAGTATCTATTACACATTTCGGATCTTATTTATTCTTTCAACTTTTTACACTAGGGAGACAATACAATGCTTTCACATGTCAGTCTAATTCATTTAACTTATGACTATGGTCTCAACTTGCATCCATTTACCTATAAAAGTCTCAAATTTATCCTCCTTAATAGCTGAATAGCACTGCATTGTAGAAAACACCACATCTTTTTTATCCATTCCTCAGCTGATGGGTATTTGAGTTGTTTCCAAGATTTAACTATTACAAATTGTGCTGCTACAAACATGAGTGCACATATATTACTGTGGTATGATGTTTTCAATTCTTCTGGGAAAATACCCAAAAAAGGAAAACTGGGTCAAATGGGTCCCCTAATC
>RJWM01027075.1:0-27273 GCA_004363535.1 Dasyprocta punctata | reverse complement strand
GACAGTCTTACTTATGTCCTGGTTGGAGGTACTCAGGCCTGACTGGGCGGGCTCCCAAGAAGCCCATTTCTTTCTCCTCCTGGGGTCCACTCCAGTCGCACAGGCCCCTGGAAGGCAGTCTTACTTGTGTCCTGGTTGGAGGCACTCCTGTCACAGGAGCTTTGGTTTGCATGGTAAATGTCAGAGTCATCATCATCACCACCCACATCACTCTTCCATTATGAAAGCACGTATTTTACCACAATGGATCATCTTCATCATCCATGCATGAATAATCTGATAATTCATTTGACCACCTCCAAAATTTGCAAATCTGGTTTTTCATGCCTCATTGTGCTGAACTGGGCTACTTCCAGAAAAATCAAAAGAAAACATTTTTTAATAAGTCCTAGAGCCACACCCAAGCCTCTCTTTGTGAATCTGCACCATTTGCAGACTACAGGGAGAGAGAACTAGAAGGTGATCCCTGCCTGGAAACCAGTGCCATGTGCCAGCTGCTGCCAGAGTGGGTACAGCCACACCCAAGCCTCTCTCCATGAGTCTGCACCATTTGAGGACTGCAGTCATGGAGGGAGAGAACCAGGGGCCTCACCAGGAGGTGATCCCAACCAGGAAACCATATCATTTTCATTGTTTTGTTGGGTTGGGTTTTATTCTCTTTTGTTTTGTTTGATTATGTTAAATCTGATGACATGAGCAGCCATTTGAAAGATAACAAGACATATTATGGTAGCCATTTTGAATTTACTAGTGGCTTGTTTTTAAGTTCTTTATTGCATTCACTGTTTTGTTTTTATTGTTTCTATTCTATTCTATTCTATTTGATTTTTACTATGTCTGAAAGTATTTGCAGCTATTTGAAGACAACAAAAGGCATTATGGTATTGTTGGTTTCTTAAGGTTTTGAAGTCTGTATCACTTACACCAGTTTATTTTTGATTGGTTTTATTCTGTTTTATTTTCCTTGGTTTTATCCTCTTTAAAATTAAAAAAAAGCAAGTCCTGGAGTGCAGTGAGTCTATTAAACCCACTGTGATGCTTGGGTAAACATATGCAAAACCAGACAGCACCTAAATGTGGACCAATTCCCTTTTTGACACTTCTGCACATGTGCACACTCCTTGCCATTTGTCATACTGTTATAGGTAGCTGGGTTAGAAATATTATAGGTAGTCAGACACCGGTAGGCCCTCAAAGGAGCTAATACAGAAGACCAGATACCTCCTGCTGTGGGCCAAACTTCAAGACAAAAGATCAAACAAATGCACCCACATCCTAAGGATAAACATCAGGTAATGATATTCTAAATAGGATTCTATCATCCTGAGGAAACCAGGAGTGACTAACCAACCCCCTATAGACATAGCCCTTATTCTCTATTTATGCCCATTTGCTAAGTGACTCCCTTTCCCACTTGTCCCCAGTCTAATCAGTTTTGCGTAAGTAATTATAATCTTATTGCTTGGCCATTGTTCTGTCCCACCTCATGCCCACCTTGCAAATTCCCATTCTGGACCCGCCTCTCTTTGTGGTTTTGCTCTATAAAAGTCACTAGAAAAGGCAGAGTCTTTGGTAACCCATTTGGGACCTCTTTTGTCTCTTTCTCAGACAGAAGCTTTCTTTCTCTCAATAAATACATTCTGCTCTTAACCTCTGTTGTTCCTAAAATTCATTCTTCCATTTTAAGGAACATGAACTCATACTGGACATATAGTAGGTTGGGCGTTTCATTCCCTAGAAAGACTCTCTTTTCTAGGGACTTTTATAGATTAAAACCATGAGGTGAGCTGAGTCCAAGGTGAAGAAAACATGGAAACTCACAAGATGGGCATAAGCAGGGACAGAACTACAGTTAACCCATAAATTAATTGCTCAGGTAAAATTGATTAAATCAGGAACAAATGGGCAAGCCAGTCAGGGCTTTGGGATAGTGACTCCTGGCTTTCTCTGGGTGATAGAGGCTTATTCAGAATACCAATCCTCAGGATGTGGGAGCATTTGTCTCATCTTTGTCTTGAAGCCTGGCCCACAGCAGGAGGTGTCTGTCTCCCCCACAGTTGCAAAGTATCCAGATTTCTGCAATGGCTCCTTCAAGGACCTAGCCCTGTTTGACTGCCTACAATATTTTTTTTTAACTCAGTTGCCTGTAACAGTATCACTCAGGGAAAGGTACTGAGACACACAGCTGGCTACTATAAAGCTAATGTACAAATTTATAATAGAAATGTAATGAATTGGTCTTCTGGACCCTGGTTTATAAATACTTTTTCTGTGCTCAACAATACATTAAATATATAATTTGTATTTTGAGAGGTTCCTTCAGACCACAGTTTAAGAACTAAGAAAGTAGAGACAAAGAACAGACATTTCAAGAACAAGAACTAGAAGAATTTTGCAATCATCAAACCTTTGCAGTTAGTGAAAGAGAGAGAAAGAGCAAGAGGAAGGAGAGCAGACAGAGACAAAGAGACAGAGACAGAGAGACAGACAGCGACAGAAAGACAAAGGGGCTCATTCTATCTTTAGGCAGCAACTTACAATGTGGAAGTAAAAATGTCACTACGACACCTGGAGAAAAATAAAGTAGAAAACAGGTTATACCTAAACTCTCAAGTTAGAACCAATTTTTTTGCTTCAGTCCTTAATTTTATAATTATTACATAAAATGTGACAGACAAGATTGAAGTCCCCTTTGTACTCCTTATCGGGCCCATTTCCTGGAGAAAACTAGTATCTTGGTGAGTGTCTTTCACTCCATAATTTCATATATTACCTACCAAAGCACATACCGGCAGGTGAGACACAGCATGCTATCACAATGTACTCACAGTGCATTAAGCAGTGGTCATCCTTTGGCAACTTGCATTTGAAAACACAAACCCAGTGTTTTTCATTTAAGGTGTTGCATTTTTTTATTTGAATATGACATAATTTGATAAACAGGTGCTTTCTTTGTTTTTTTTTGTTCTTCTTTTTTTCGTTTGGAAACCTTTATTGAGATGTAGTGCGTCTACCACACAATTCACCCACTTATTTCTATACATTGGTGAAAAAATTAGTGAGAAATTTGGAAATATTATTTTGCAATAACTTTGTCTCCTTTGGGAAAAATGATCATCTCTGTGGTGAGGCCTGAAGAGGGTCTGTGGGTCCTGTGACCACCATGACAGAGATTTAAAAATTGATAAAATATATAATTTTTGAGACAGTTTAATTCATGATATGTGATCCTTAAATTTTCTGTGCCCCATCTTACCTCCTTTACCAAGATCCTCACCCCACCCAACTACAGACAAACACAAAACACACCCCAAGGGGTTATAGAAAGAACAGCGCAAATAAACACAAGAGATTCCTCATGAGTTCACCTGTGGATTGGAAAGTAGCAAATGCTTCAGTTCTCCTGAGGGCAGGAGGCGGGGTGTGAACAGAAGCAATGCCACGTGCTTCTTCCCCTGGCTCATTACTTGTGTGTGAGGGGAGTGTGTTGTATTCCAAGGGTGATAACAAAGGCCTGAGCTTGCAGAAGTCAGTGTGTTCAGGTGAGCTCTGACTCTTTAGAGAGAAAAATGATTCCCAGCTTGCAGTATATATTTTTTTCCTTTACTTGACATTTCTCCCAAGTGTCAAGCTATGTTTCAAGAAAAATACAGTCATGCCCCTGGTTTATTTGTCCTCAGATATTATCGGCAGGTGGGAAGGAAGTAAAGTAAGGCAAATGATATTCAAGGCTCCAGGTGTTTGTGACAAAATGCTTTGCTGCATGCGCTTCTACAGACAGCCTCTATTTCTCAAGGGATCCTGAGCAGATCCATACTGTAATCATTGTTCCTCTCATCCTCTTGGCCCCTCCATCCCTACTCCCCTTTATCTTGGCTTTGTCATGACAATGGCAGAGAAGAGTCAGGTAATGCACACATGGGATATTATCAAACTGGCTACAAAGAATGCCAGGACTGTGTGGTTCAGGGGCCTCCCCTTACAAATAAAAGCCCTGAACACAGAGGAGTTCAGTGGTTTGCCTGTCCATAGGACGCTCTTCCTTCTTTTTTGCTAACTGCCCACCCCTGTGATTCTCAGAAGAATCTTCTCCTCCTCTAGGATGCATTTCAGTGTGCAGGAGACAGGTCGAGTCCTCTTTCACAGGAAAGCCAGCATTCTCTTTTGTTCCTCATTTCAGCAGAGGAGCTGGTGAGCACACAACACATTGCTTATGAGTATTAGATCCAGAATTTACTATCCAATGATGAAGCTCAAATCTCTAATAATAATAATAATACACACTTATTAAATATCTTATGAGATTTACATTGACTCATGTAATCCTCACAACTACACTCTGAGGTAGGATGAACTATTGGTTCAATTTTTCAGATGGGGGAAATTAGGCAGGGAGCAACACCAGGAAGACAAAAAGCAAGGATGTAAGAAAGCCAGAATCATGACCCAGGCAGTGTGGCTCTGGAGTCATTTGTCATTTTTAAGTTATGGAATTCATCGGGATCCAGCTGAGTGTCAAAGTAGCTGCTGAGATGGTAAGTACTTTCTGAGCAGTTGCAAAGGTTTGGCAAACGCTGCTGTAGGATTCATACTCTCTCTGTCCTCTCTCAGATATTTGGCATGGTAGAACTACTTGTGATTTTAAAAATCTGCATTTTCTTCAACACAAGAGTGACATTACTTTCATGAATTATATATCTTTAAGTACCTTTTAAAATTTAAAATCTCCATAAAAAATTAATGGAAATGGAAGTAAAGTGTATTTTAGTTAAAATTTAAGAATAGCCAAAAAGAAGGGCAAACTAAATGGGAAAGTGTTTGCAGTGTCATGTTGATTGTTTTGACTTTTAATCTCAATGATTTAAGTTTTTCCTTCAAGTTTGTGGTTTCTGTTATCCTATTTATATCAGTTAACATGTATTAAACTGTTAAGAGATACCCGTGTTATGTGTTGTTCTTCATATCAACCCTTTAGCTATCTGCTTTAATCTTGTAAAATATGAAAATAATGAGGCTTAGAAAATTTTTTTCCAAATTTATAGTTCCCAGTTCAGAATCAAGATTGGAATGTTGGCTAGCAACATTATTAATCATGATTATTTCATTTCTTTCTCTGAGATCATGTTTTCATCAGTCTCTGCTCATTTTTTCATGCTATGAAAAAACAGAGGGACATACCCATACAAGTTTTTCTTCATTCTGCTCATTGAAGGTCTTTCTGTAACATATAGATAGAGTTTTCATTTCAGCCATTGATGTCTTCATTGTATCTACCACTGGCTTTTTCAAAGAGGAAAAATTCTGATCACTTGAACAATAAAATACAAAATATGCCAATAATTAAGAGAAAAAGTTTCACTTTCTACAGCACTACATATTTTTTACTTTCCTTGGCTTCACAGTTGAGCTCATGAGCAATCTGTGTGTGTAAGATGTGTCTCACTGTGACCCTTGCTAAGAAAGTCCTTACCTATGTGAGTCTGAACCATTTCACCCAAATATGATCACAAGTTGCATTCATTTACCTACAAGAGTCTTGTGATTAACCTTCTTTATAGCTGAGTATCTTTCCATTGTATAAAAATGCTGTATTTTTCTTATCTTTTCTATGGTTGATAGGCAAACTATCCTGCTTTTTTGTGACATGAAGCTTTGTTTTCTCTCATTTGACTTTCAATCTATGCATTTCCTTTCAAGGTAATGTGTTTCTTATATACCACATATTGATAGATGTTGTTTCTTGATCCATTCTTTTTACTGGTGAATCAAGGCCATCTACATTAATGATTATGGCCAACATGCACTGGTTCATCTCTGCCATGCTTTTTCTTACTGTTGGCTCCCTACTTTTCCCCTCCATTCAATTGTCTGCCCCACTAGGTGATCCCATTTTGCTACTGTTCCTGGAATGGTGGTCATTTTTATCTCTCTCTAGAATATCCTGCAGTATTCTTTGTAGGGTTGGTTTAGTGGTGATGAATACTTCAGTTGTTCTTTGTCATGGAAGTATTTTATTTCTCCATCAATTTTGAAAGATAGTTTTGCAGGGTACATCAATCTGAGTTGAAAGTTGTTTTTTTTTTCAGGACTTGAAATACTTCACTCCAAGCTCTTCTTAACTTGATGGTTTGTGTTGAGAAGTCTGCCATGATTCTGATGGGTTTTCCTTTATAGGTGATCTGTTTCTTTTCTCTAATTCTGTTCTTGTGCTGAATTTTGAGGATCTTGATTATTATATGTCTGGGTATAGATTTATTTTGGTTTGGAGTTCTACATGCCTCACTTACCTATATGTCAGGTTGTTTTCCCATGCTTGGGAAGTTCTGTGGTATTGTTTCTGTAAATAGTCTCTTCATGTCATTTGTGTTGACTCCTGCTTTTTCACTGACACCTATTATTCTTAAATTATTTTCCTGGCATTGTCTTATAGCCATTGAATTGTTATTTCCTGGTTCCTTGTTATTTTTAAGATCTTTTCTTTTGTGATCGCTAGCTGCCATCCTGTCTTCAAGGTCTGAAAGTCTACCTTCAGTTTCTTTCAAGCAGTTTTGCCAGCTTTCAATTGAGTTTTTAATTTCCTGTATATCCCTTTGAGTCTGTTTCATGCATTTCAATTCTTCCCTACGTGGTTCATTCAAGGCTTCCCTCATTTTCCTATGCTCCTCTTTTTTCCTATTTATTTATTTATTTATTTATTGGTACTGGGGATCGAACTCACAACCTTGCACTTGCTAAGTAGGCACTTGTGCCACTGAGCTAAACCCCCGGCCCGTTATGTCTTATTTAGACATGTTCAGCAATCCTTTTATTATGTCAGTCATTACTTCTTTTACCTGAGTTATTATTTCTGATTTGGTTTCTTTTACAGCCTCATGATATAGCTTTTTTACTTCAGTTGTCATCATCCTAGAAATCTCAGGTGTGCAGCTTCCACTTTCTTCCATGTCCATGTCTCTTGGACTTGTTCTGTTTGGGCTGAAGGCCAGAGACTGCTTTTGCTCTTCCATCTTGGCATTTTCCTGGGTTCCACCATAAGAGCAGGTTGTGGGGTCCCCGGTGCTTCCCACACTCACTATCCATCCACAGTGTAGGAGGATGGGTTAGGCCCCTGAACTGCTCCTAACCCAGGTTCCCCAGGAGACAGTGGGGTGTGGGGCAGGCTTCTCTAGACACTTATGGCTTCTCCAAAGCATGGCAGGCTGGTTATCCCAGTTCGCACTTACTACCTACTGGAGAGTTGATGGCAACCTGCATGCAAGCAGGGGCTGGGCTGGCTGCATCTCCCTGCCCATGCTGCTTACCCACTTTTTCTTTTCTTTTAGAAATAGTTCATACTTCCTACTTTCAGAAATTTCTTTTGAAAAAGTCACATGGAAAATTATAATTCCAGGCTGTTTTTAGTATGAACTTTATTTACCCAAACAATTCTAACCATTTGACACAAGGAAGTCAATAGCTTTCCTTTATTATCACCAAAGTATAGAAATCCTGCCACCAGACCCCTGGCCAGGTGCGGAAGGAGCCCAGAGCACCTCCCTTCCTGGTGACAGCCCCGTGGCCTTGTCCAGCGAGTGGGTCCAGCACTCCCTCTCAAGGAGCTGGCTCCCCTGGGGCTCAGCTTCTGTTCCTTCTTTTTAAGCTTTAAAGCCGTCTTTTCTCCTGCAGGTCTCCCATGCCTCATCGAAAAACTATCTTTAAAAAGAAATTTTGTCTTTCTGAACTCTTATGTCTTTGTTGTTTAACTAGAAAAACACAGAACAAGATGGGCAACTCACTTAGGACCCCTTCTGTCTCTCTTAGAGAGAAGCTTTCTTTCTCTCACTAAATTCCTACTCTTAATAACAACAACAACTACACAGAAGTATATTAGAGATAAGAAAATTAAAAGTCATTGAAATGCGTTTGACAAAGTTCAGTTTTGTAGCCTACATGACATGGGAACATTGCACAGTTTGTGCCCTTGTTCATAATTAGGTGGATGTCACAATAATTTTTAATGTGATTTATGCTTCACCTGTACATTTACTAAATAGATAATCTGGATCATTTCTTTACTGGGATATTTCAGGGGAAAGTGTCTTTATGAAGACAAATGATACTGAAATTTCAATTTCTGCCATCTTATTAAGGGTTAAATCTTACAGAATGCAATGAGTCATTTCTTCATTGGAAGAACAAAATTTCAGACCAAAGATTCTTATTCAAACTTGGTGAATAGAGGTGCAGAAAAAATGTGCAACTTTAACTTATATTGCATTCTGAATTGTCCCAAATGGAAATGCCCTGCTTTCTTTTTCGCTGATATGGCACAAACCTTATTTAAAAACAAAGAAGCGAGCCAGGCGTGGTGGTGCTCGCCTTTAATCCCAGCACTCGGGAGGCTGAGGTAGGAGGTTCGTTGTGAGTTTGAGACCAGCCTGGGCTACAAAGTGAGTTCAAGGCCAGCCTGAACTGCATAGTGAGACCCTGTGTCAAAAAAATAGGGTCAGGGATTTAGCTCAGTGGCGTAAGCACCTGCCTGGTAGGCACGAGGTTCTGAGTTCAATCCCCAGACCCAAAAATAATAAAATTAAAAAAACATAAAAACAAAGAAGCCAACAAATTATGTGAAAGACAAATTATTGCATAATGTTACTGTGTAGGATAACCAGTGGAAATAGTTTCATGTTCAGTTTAACATTCTCTTCCTAAATGTATGTAAATAGACACAAAATGATGTGTACTAACGTTTATATTTCAAAATATAAATCAGATTGTATTCAACACCATATATTGGTGTTACACAGTAAACTAAAGTTCTAAATGATCCCTTTTCATGGATGCATGATATTCAGTATTATAAAAGTATCCAAATATATTTAATCCATCACCAATTTTTATGTCGACTCCAAATGTTTAAAGATACGCACATGGTTACTATGAATATGTACAGCTTTTTGTTCAGTATGGTTCAGCGTATTGGATTTCTTCCTCTTCCCAGAATGCACCAAGTGCTTCCTGCCTGGGACACTTGGCCTCCATTGTTCCTCTTCTGTTCCCTGCACAGGAGATGGTCCTCTTCCATAAGAGTTGATTCCTTTCATTTATGTTCAGTCATTTATGTTCCAGCCACATGTATCCTCTTGAGAGAGAGCTTTCCTGAGAATTTTGCTGAATAAATTCTCCTTAAGTCAAGTTGCTTTCAATCGTTTCACTGTTTATTTTCTTCATAGTCCTGTGCACATTCAGCAGTTTTCTTACATACTTATTTACTCCTGGCTCTTTGGGAGTACTATTGTACCATGCCCTCTTTCTTTCCTTCAAATCCAGAAAAAAAATATTATATTGAGAAACAGACACCAAAATAGGTAGAAATTTAAAAAATAGATGTTTGGCTAGTGAGGTTTCCTGAAAAACATTGTATCTTTAAAAAAAAAAAAAGAATCTCTCCAAATTAAAATCACAACTATTAGCCCACCTTCACCCCAATGAAACAGACCATGATTCCTCATGCTTTATACTCAAAGGGGTGGAAATACATATGACCGAGTGAGAGAATGGGGAAGGACCTCCTCAGTTTCTGTTTCCTGTTCTATAAATCATAGAAATTAGGGTATTGGCAGGGGTAGATGCTTTCCAAAGTGATCAGGGCGATAGAAGTTTTCTCCCCTGGTGAGAAATGTAAGGTATGGAGGAGAAGTAAGTAGCACCTAACAATCATTTCTTCATTTCTGTGTCCTGTGGAGATGATGTCTCTTTTATCTATCGTTGCTCCTCCAGAACACAGAACAAGGTGCAAACAGATGCTGCATACAAAACATGTTAAAGATTTGATGAAATATGAACTGAACTATATGAAGTTCATTTATTAAGTTAGCAAATGTTTTAACAGGGGATGCTTAGTATGCTAAAGAGGCATAATTCTCACACACTGCCAAGGTACTTATGCTGATACAGATTTACAGAATTTGTATTACTGTACCATAAATTGTGTATATTTTTTGAGAGCAACTGACAACTAATATCAAAGCTTAAAAATAGTTGCTGGGCATGGTGGCACACACCTGTAATCCCAGCACTCAGGAGACTAAGGCAGGAGAATTGCTGTGAGTTCAAGGCCAGCCTGGACTACAAAGTGAGACTGTCTCAAAAAAAAATGAATTTTCAAAATGTATATATATTTAGCAGCTGCAATCATATTTTTATAATATAACTGGCAGAAATAAGCATAAATAAGAATAAAGTATAAGTATGTAAGTATATTTGTCAATGATGTGAAATATTAAATAAAAATATGACAATAAAATATTCAATAATTGTGATATTAAAAACACTTGCTTTTATATAGTATTATACATAAGCTGATACTTATTTGATTAATCACATATAATGCATTTTAATACAGAAAACATTGTTTTAAGTGAAAATGGTAATTTTATGAGCCGGGTGTGGTGGCACATGCCTGTAATCCCAGCACTCAGGAGGCTGAGGCAGGAGGATTGTCACAAGTTCGAGACCAGCCTGAACTACACAGTGAGTTCAAGGCCAGCCTGAACTGTATAGTGAGAACCTGTCTCAAAAAGACCAACAAAACAAAATAAAACATTTAAGAAAAAAGAAAATGATTACTTTAAATGTCTATATAATTCCATTCCAACTCCATTTATAGATATGCATGTATATTTGAGTATCTAAGTTTTTACTAGAGTGAATATTGAAATAACTTTTGAAAATATTCTATTGGTTTTGAAACTTTAACATGATCCAAAAATGTAGATCTAGATGTTGTTGAGGAAATGTAAAGCAAGTTGAAAGAGACAGCTCAACAACTCACATGGCTTCTAAGTGATTTTATCACCTTCTTTCCTCCTTTGTCTTCTTCTGGTGGTGCGGCAGACTCAGCTTTCCAGGAAAGAGTTCCTTGGAAAGAACTCAGCACTAATTCCAATATCCCATCTCTGTGACCTGATCAAAGTCCACTGGAACTCAACAGGCTTCTGGCAAGGGAACATGGGAGGAGGCAAAATGTGGTCAGAGGGTTTGATGGCAACCAGAGATGCCAACTAGAGATGCCAGAGCTGTGAGGATATAACTAAAATCAAAAGATTCTATAACAACAAAAGTTAAGACCAAATCTGTGACTTGTCACTGTATTATAAGAGGAAAAGGAGAAAAAGAGAAGGGCCAAAAAATAGGGCAACTCCAGAGCTATCATTTTTAATGTAAATACTGTTAACATGAATTGGTTTCCTATTTGAGTTTCTTACTTTTTTTTGTTGTTTGTTTGTTTGTTTGTCTTTGAGACAGGGTCTCATTATACAGTGCAGGCTGAACTTGGGCTCAGTTTGTAGCCCAGGCTGGTCTCCAACTTACAAATGATTCTCCTGCCTCAGCCTCCCAAGTACTGGAATTACAGGAGTGTGCCACCATGCTCAGCTTAAGTTTCTTACTTTAAAAAACTGCAGAAATATCATAATGCTTAAGAGTCTTAAAATAGTACTTGGGAACATTGCAGGTGGCCAAAGAGCTTTTTCATTTATGGCTAAATTTCAGTTTCAAGCACAAGTGAGAAAGTAAATAAGTAAAACTACAATCACAGGAATTGGAAAACGGCAGAAGGCACTCTCAGGAAATTCTGGATGGATGCCAGGAAGGAAGGTTTTAGGGAGCTTTCAAGAAACTACAAAAATCCAGAACTTATTTAGAAGGGGTTTCAAATCTGAACTGTGTGCTAAGGTAAGTGATTAGTGAGCAAGTATATAAAGATATGATCATTTCATATCTTGTCCTCAGAAGCAATCGAGCTCAGAAAAGGAAATCTTTTCTACTGCAGGGTATTGTTGACATCATCTCTTTTCAAAGTTCATTAATAGCTGAGATGTTCACTGAGAAAGGGGAGATAGATCACATAAATTCTACAAACCAGCGCAAGCGTCCATGTGTGTATGTATATCCTCTAATATAAAGTACATTAAATAGATATTATTATGTTAACACATTATATATGAGAATAATATCAATGTATGTATTTATTTGCTTATTATTCCATTTGCGTGTTTCTTTTCTCATTTTAATGAGCACACTGAGTTAGTATTTGCAATATAGGTGAAAATAAATTCTAAGAAATCCATCCTAAGTGTACGTGCTCACTCTGTAGCATTCACTAAATACTTGGTGCCCTTGCTTCACAGCTCTGACCGTCACGTCTTGGAAGAGGTGAGGCCTCGGTCACAGGAGCATGGGCGGCAACCAGACCTGCATCATGGAGGTCACCCTGCTGGGGTTTCAGGCTGGTCCAACACTGGAGCGTTTCCTCTTTGGACTTTCTTCTCTCCTCTATGTTTTCACACTTCTGGGGAATGGAATCATCCTTGGGGTCATTTGCCTGGACCCCAGACTGCACACCCCCATGTACTTTTTTCTTTCACACCTTGCTATTGTGGACATGTCCTATGCTTCCAACAATGTCCCCAAGATGTTGGTGAATCTCGTGAACAAAAGAAGAACCATCTTCTTTGTTCCATGCATAATGCAGACATTTTTATGCTTGGTTTTTGCTCACATAGAGTGCCTGATCTTGGTGGCGATGTCCTATGATCGCTATGTGGCCGTCTGTTACCCCTTACATTACACAGTCATCATGAGCTGGAGGGTGTGTGCTGTCTTGGCTGCCACTTCCTGGGCACTGAGCTTCCTCTTGGCCTTGGTCCATTTAGTCCTCATCCTGAGGCTGCCCTTCTGTGGGCCTAATCAAATCAATCACTTCTTCTGTGAAATCCTGTCTGTCCTCCACTTGGCCTGTGCTGACACCTGGCTCAATGAAGTCGTCATCTTTGCAGCCTGTGTGTTCATCTTGGTGGGGCCCCTGTGCCTGGTTCTGGCCTCCTACACCCGCATCCTGGGTGCCATCTTGAGGATCCAGTCAGGAGAGGGCCGCAGAAAAGCTTTCTCCACCTGCTCCTCCCACCTCTGCGTGGTGGGGCTCTTCTTTGGCAGCGCCATTGTCATGTACGTGGCCCCCAAGTCCCGCCACCCTGAGGAGCAGCAGAAGATCCTTTCCCTGTTTTACTGTCTTTTTAACCCCATGCTGAACCCCCTGATCTACAGCCTGAGGAATGCAGAGGTGAAGCGTGCCCTGAGGAGGGCTCCATGGAAGCAGAGGTCACTGTGAGCGACATGGAGAGGCACCTGATGGGGCTGAGGAGAGGATTTCCTTCCCATGAAATATGGTAACCAGCAATTCTTTACACCTTAGTAGCACAAATGCTAACTTGAAATGGAAAGTTATAGACCCGTACATAAAAACTGAGGATATAATCCTTTTGATAAAAAGTAGATGACCACCCTCATGATCTTGGGTAAGAATGAATTATTAGAGAAACCACAAAAATATTTAAGACTGATAAATATCAGATCTCTTCAAAGTCAATTACTCGTCAAAGTCATCATTAAAAAACATGAAATAGTAGCTACAGACCATTATAATATTCAAACTACATGTACATCCAAATGGAATTAGAGATGGTATTGAAAACAAACTCCTTCCAATCAATGATAATAAAACGTGAGCAATCAAATTTTACAAAATTATAGAATTAACAAGTACAAATACGTCTACAAAATCAACAAATGACAGTTAAACATCAAATTCTGCCTGCTACCATTATTCAGCAAGAAATTATAAAGTAAACCTACTACGAGATACTACTTCATATCTATTAAAGCATCTAAAATTTTAAAATTTGAAAGTCAATGCTAGCAAGGTTTTTGTCCAGATTAGCTAATAAAAGTATGAAACACATTCTCTAGATCAACAATTAGTGACTTTTTCTGTAAAGGGACACCAGTAAATATGATTTTCAAAGCCATCTTCTGCCACACACACTCATCTCTGGCAAAAGCACCCATTGAAATGTGTAAATGAATGAGAGTGGCTATGTTCCAAGAAAACTGATAATCAAAAACAGGTTGTTTATAAAAATGGGGGCCACAGAACAATCACTTGCCAACCTTTATTCGGACCTCGAACTAGTCTGGTTCCACCAGATTCAAAGTTAGTGGGCTTCACCAGAATGGAGCACTCAGAGACCAGGTAATTAAATCCAATTTAAAGACCCCATGATGACTTTGGAGTCATACCTGGAATGAGGTTTCTCTTCTTTTCACAACATGCAAAATTTACTGTGACTTAATAACCAATGGAGTATAAAGGTGCTTGGTTGCTCTATGATATTTATGAGCTCAGAGTGAGATTTTTATACTGTCTACCACGAATTTGAACCTGAGACTGTGCAATAAAAGCTTGCAATGAAAAATTTGAATTGGAGCACATTAATACAATAAAAGAAGCACTGAAAGGATACAAGGCATTGTTCATTTGTAGAACATTTCCCTGTCATTCACAAGTCCCTGGAATTGGCTTCTAGTACCACCCACTACATGCACGTACCATGAACAGCATGGAGACATCTTGTACAGAGACTGATAAACACTGGATTGAAGCACTTTACATCTTTACAATGAAACAGTCCTACTTTTAATTATATATTCTGAAAGCCATGCTCATCTTAGCCTGGATTATCAGGAAATTTAACTTGCAACTCTGATCACATATCTGATAATAATTTCACATGGCAGACAACATCTGGAGCAAAATTTGTCAGTAACAAAACTTCAGAACAAGATACCATTCTTATAATAGAATAAATCTTTGCCATGTGAAGGAAGGGAGAGTGTAGACTGATAGGTCCAGATAATTCTACTCTAATATTCAGAGCTTTAAAAAGTTTCAGAACATTTTTAACCACCCTAGATTCTTTTTACTCTTAAAATATGAAGCGTTGGTGAGTAATTTTCATAGTTTTCTTTCCCTTCTTAGGACTCCTTGGCCAACTTTAAAATCACCATGCCAATTTGTAGTCTTTGTATGAGTA
Source organism: Dasyprocta punctata (assembly GCA_004363535.1). Classification (NCBI taxonomy): domain Eukaryota; kingdom Metazoa; phylum Chordata; class Mammalia; order Rodentia; family Dasyproctidae; genus Dasyprocta; species Dasyprocta punctata. Next base: position 12,361 of record RJWM01027075.1, on the reverse strand, counting down.
CACACAATTTCCCTTTTGGTATTTACCATCTCTTGAAGCAAAACATTTGGTGATATATTGTTCTCCTTCATTTATTTTAAATATCTTTTCTGCCATCTTCTCTGAGAAAAAGTTGGGCATTTCTGGTTACCATGACTGTCCTGCTCAAAACATGTACTAAAAAAGAAATGCAAAGACTGGGAATGCAGCTCAGTGGAAGAGCACATGCTTAGTATGTGTAAGGACCTGGGTTAAACTCTCAGCTCCAAAAGAAAGAAAGAGGAAAAAAAAAGAGAGATGGGAGGGGAGGGGAGAGGAAAGAAGGGGAGAGAAGGGCAGCATATCACAAATCAATCTGAAAACCAAACAAAACTGTTTCCAATAGTAAACTTCAAGCTCGTATAATGATCAACACCTGAACTCTAAAAGCAAAATAAAGCAAATTAATATCATACTTTTGATGAGGGTACAGTATTGGTCATATTTTTATCACTGAGACCAAATATCCAAGGAGACAACTTAAGGGAGAACACATTATTTTGGTTGTCTCAGAGGTTCGATCTGTATTTGGCTGGCTCTGAAGGAGAAGCACCATGGTGGGAAGGCCTGGCAGAGAAAGCTGATCACCTCAGCTCGGCCAAGAAGCAGAGTGAGCCTGAGAGAGTCAGTGAGGGAGGGGCCAAGGACCAGAGGTAACCCCCAAAATCCTGCCCCCAAGACCACCAGACACAGCCAGATGTGTGCGTTATTAATCTCCTGGGTGTCTCTCAATGCAGTCATGTTACCAAAAAAGACTCACCATCACGATGGGTCTTTAAATTACAAATTGCAGAATATTCTTCTTTACTTTGAGAATAAAATAGAAAAGAATAATTTTCTTTCACTGAATCTTCTGAAGATTCAAATGCTGATGGGGCTTGTTTTGCTCAACCACTGGGAGAGGAAAGCGCACCAGGCCCAGCCTGCTGTGTTTGGGGTTAGGAGGAGTCCACGAGTCCTGCTGCCAGCATCTTCAGGTTGTAGCCAAGCCTGCAAGCTTCAAAGACATAGGAAAGCCATCATAATAAATGCTCCCAATGGCCAGACATAGATAATGGTTATGAAAAGCCACAACAGACATGAGAGGTTACAAAATTTACATCCTAAACAGCTATAGAAAGAATGTTGAGATTATGAGCTAATGTATTAAAATTTTTTTTCACTGCCTCCAGTGTGCAGTACTTGGTGAAGTAAAAATGAAGAATTGGTCAGGAAGAAATGTTAATAGAATAAGTAGCAAAAATGAAGCTTTCCTTTGAGACAGATGATCTTATCCCATAATAAATCATGTACAAGCACACCACACAGGCGTAATACCACTCTAACATGACAGAGTAAGGAGTTCTGTAGATTTGTGGCTCCATGGACCTAATCTCCCATGGAATGTGTTAAATCAAACAGAAGCTTGCAATCTTGGAGGCCATTATATTGCGAGACATTTTGACCATAGGTTAAGATGACAAACTAAACTGATTGTTGATAACTATATGGAAATATAGTAATATATCTTTGTTTCTTATTTTACATGTACTACAAAGAATACTATTTGGGAAGAAGTCTCTGAGAACTGCGTTACACTTGGTCATATGAGGTGTTGCACAATTCTCATCTGACCGATCACTATATAACTCTAAGCCTTAGTGTTCAAATGCTGAGAAAGATTCTTGGTTGTAATGAACAAAATCAGCTGCATTCCTAGAATGCAATGGGATGCTGATACAAGTGTGCATTATTCTTGACTTTGTGAATGGAACACTACAAACAAAATAGAACACATTGAGTTTCAGGTAGTAATAGAATGTAGCTTTCATATGATGGCTGTGAATTCCTTGAGAATGGCCTCATGTCAAAAAATGAAGGTTATAGAAGCTTTTATGGCTTAGGCAAGCTAAATTACATCTTAGGGGGATACCACTCATCAGAATCTAATATGGGGAACCCAATGTTTTTGGGCAACTAATCTATATTCTAACCACAAAAGCCATTAGTAAAAGCCACAGTAATAACAAGAATGATAATTATCCTTCAAGACAAAAATGGCCTCAGGGGAAAGAGATGCCCTTCTGACATCATGCGACAAGCTGAGTTTAGTAAGGAGTGAGATTCAGACATCAATTATTTGTTAATGATGATAAACAGATCAAAAGGAATTCTCTTCCGGGTGGATGAAAGTGAAAAAAAACCTCACTGTAAATACAGTGAAGGAAGCTTCAGTGAAATGAGTCATGCAGACCAATTAATAATTCAGGATGTTGCCAAGAGACCCAACTGGATTTTGTGGCTGTTTTTATGCAGATGGAAGCCGCAGTAGCCATAGGACAAGTTGTACAGGAACCTCATAGACTTTATAGCTTATTGAAGCTCTTTAAGGGCATTGATCATTTTAATTGATATAAGATATCTGTGTTCACTCCAAGAATAGACTAGTATAAAACAACTTATAGCACAGTTAAGGGGCTGGAAACTCTTTTGAGTAGCACTGTGTTCTTGGCATAGGACAGGAGTGGGCCCTGCATGCCATAGAAACTAGTTGGGAAAGTTGGAAGGAACACCTTTCCACAGGGTGGCTGGCTTCATCCCCATCTGGCCTGGAATACAGAAATACCCAAATCCTGGCTAACTATAATAATGTTTGGACTTTCCCTGCCCCACGCTGTCTCCCCCAAATGTTAGGCGTATGTATGCTGGCATTATTGCTGTTCCAGTATGTGAACATGCTCCTAAATGTCGGTGCTTATTTTGTTAGAAGAGATCATCTGACTTTAAGAAAGCCTAAGCCAACTGTGAGGAAACTGCTAACTCTGCCACTACACCAGCATGTTGGAGTCATTCATTGCTTTAAATTGATAAAACTTTAATGGTGGCTTGGTCTTTGTCATAGGAAAAGCCAAACGTAAAGTACAGTTCCCTCCTTTTCCTCCCATGGGCTGAAGCATCACTCTGGCAGGAGAGTACAAGTGTTTCTGTGACCAGGAGGCAAAGCAGTAGTCATCCATGTGCGCTGTGCCTCCAGGTCCCATTTGTCTCCATGGCTGAAGTCCTTACTGGAGTCACAGACAGACAAGGATCTTTTGATTCCAGCCCAGGCCCTTACTATCAGTTAACACAATCATTGTTTAGCTTCTTGTTCTTAGGACACATTTAAACTCTTTTTTTTTTTTTTTTTTTTTTTTTCGGCACTGGGGATCGAACTCACAACCTAGCACCTGCCAGACCGGTGCTTAAGCCACTGAGCCAAACTCCCAGCCCTGGTTTTTTGAGGCAGGGTCGCACTATGTAGCTCAGGCCAGCTTTGCGCTCACGTTGTAGCCCAAGCCGGCCTCGAACTCACAACGCTCCTCCTACCTCAGCCTCCTGAGTGCTGGGATTAAAGGCGTGCGCCACCACGCCCGGCTCATTTAAACTCTTCAAAGTTACTGAAAGTCTAACAGTATTTTGTTAGTTAAAGTACTTTTGTTTAATAATAGAAATTAAAACTGAGAATTTGCAAAATATTTATCTTTAATTCATGTTTTGAAGATTTCCATAATGGGTTAATATAAACTTATAAACTGTGTCTCATGAAAAATAACCACATTGTATAAGAAAAAGTGTAAAAAGTAGCTATGTTTCACATATGTGCAACTTTTAAGTGTTTGGCTAGCAGTAGCTACATTTCATAACCTCTTTTGCCTTCTGTTTGTTGTAGTATCACCTATCAGGTAGTCTCTGGAAAGATTCAATCTGCCTGTATGTGTGAACAAAGGTAAAATGTGTCTAAACATTATTGTGAAAGAGTTTTGATTCTACAGACCCTTTGAACGATTCTCAGAAAATTCTGAGAAGTTCCTGGATGTTACTGGAAAAAAAAAAAAAACCTGGCAGTTTCAACTTTAAACTTTCATATGTAAAATGAAGATAATGATTCAATCAAAACATAAATTTCATATAAATCATCTAGAAACATCATCAGGACTCTATGGTGGAATACACTTGGTGATGGGTAATTTTTTCTTTATGGAATTTCCATACTTCTCAACCACCTAACAGCCTACATTGTGGAAAAGGGGACTGGCAGACACAGCAAATCATAACATCAGAAACATTTTGAAGAGCTTGCTGAACTGGTGGTGTCTGTCTCCAGTTCATGACACTTGAGACAATGGAGAGTTTATGCATGCCAATATTTTGCCCTGCCCATTCTGTAGACTTTTTCCTCCAAGGTTGATCACGTACAATCTTTTCTCTCCTCCAGAGGGATTCAGAGCACCCTCGGCTCTCAGGGAGAATATAAAGAGGTGTGATATTTTACGATTCTTCTGGGAATTTGAAATCTCAGTGGAAGCTCAGGAATATTTCATTCCTCTGATTCTAAAATAAAAGCTATACTCCTGGGTTTCACTGAAGAATTTTCATCAAGTCCAGCAAATCTTCCCATGTTCAGGAGTTCATACCATGCAGGCTGCCAGAGGGAGTAGGATTCTACACTCACTTTAAAGGTGTGTTTCTCTTCCCCAAATGGTTTACCCTAGGTAAAATTGTTTTCCTCTGGGAAAATCCAGTGCTAACATTTTATGCGGAAAAGATTCATTTGTGCTGGGAAGTGGGTTTCTCTGGGAAGTAGGTATCCTGAAATAGAACAGGACTGCACAGAAATCACCATGGCTATGCCAAGAGACAGACATGCCTTGGGGATCTTCCACCGACTCAAAGTGAGCATTGCGTGGCAGAGAGAGGAAACAGACACCATCACCCCACCATGGAACCTCTGCCTCTGTGCTGTGGAATGCAAGTCCCAGGGGTCCCTGACCCTCTCTCTCCATCACCCCTCAGTGTGATCTGGTGTTGGTGGTCAGAGATAACACAACTGTCTCAGTGAAAAGAGACTCAAGAATCAGAGCATATCCAAGCATTGCCTGTGAATAAGACTGTGAAGTAGCCAAATTAATGAAAAAATTTATATATTATCTCGCCTAAATGAAAACACTGTTGACCAGGAAAACCTCTCTTAAAGGTTTTACTAAAAAAAAAAAATTCTAACCTTTGCATTATTCCTTTTTCTTACTGACACAGTGTATGAAGTAAATCTACCACATAATAATTTCTTTTTGGGTACATCCCAGGTTACCACCTTCTCATGCTATCAGACTTGGAATTTCTCTATATTATATCCCTATTTTTCTTACCATTAGATAGACAGATTTAATTAGCATCCTAAATTGGAGAAATAGAAGGAAACTCCCTGGCTAAAGAAATATTCTGGGTAGTAGGACTGTCTAAGTAGAAAATTGCTCAGCCTGATCATTTTGTTTTGTGAGTTGTCATTGTTTTACATTGTTTATTCAGAATGTGAAAATGCTATCTTCACCGTGATTTTTTCTTCCAAAGGATTTTAATCTATCTGCAGTTTTGTTGTCTCTTTTTAATTGCAAAGTGGAAATCATGCAGAAGATTTTCATCATTAATGCAGACACAAAAATAGCCACATTAAAAAGTCAGCAAACAAATGGTCCTGTTGTGTATCCATACACTGAACTTCCTTCAACAATAGTTATTCTTCATGATCAGAAATTAAGTGGGTTACAGACATAGTTTATTGTACTCAACGTGCTGAGGTAAACTTCTGCCATCTGATGTCACTATCCTCCACTCAGCATACAAGAATATTCTTTAGCAGTAGCAAAAACAATTTCATGCATTTTTATATAGAACCCTCCTCAAATGCAATATATTTAGAGAAATTTGAAAGTCTCGAACTTAGTCTCTCTGCTTCATTGAACCATTATTCTCAAAGAAACACTGCCCATGTAAATGGTTCCCCACTTAGGCTTAGAATTTGCAAAAGTTTATAACACGGATGCATGTAACTTATACCTATTTCCTAGGTAATTTTACCTCCATATGAGGTAGATTTTCTAAAACATTTTTCTCTGAAGCTGTCTTCTTATAAGAATCAATTCCAAGGAGGCATAAGATGCTGTTTTAGTTTTCTATGACTGGTATACAAATTACCATGAATGTGGTGGCTTAAAATGATAGCAATTTATTTTCCCACAGTTCTTGGGATCTGCTAGAATTCTTAAATTGAGTTGGCTCATGCTCCTCCTGGAGACTCTTGGGAAGATCACATTCCTCATCTTTCCCACTTTCTGGTGAGTGTCATCATTCTTACAGTTTGGGCCACATTTCTCTGACCTCTATCTGTTTTACCACTGTGTGGTTTCTGTAGCTTGTTTCAAATATTCTGCTTTTCTCTCGTAAGGACACTGTTATTGGTACGAGAACCCACTCCCAAAATTGAGAATTATCTCATGATCCTTAAATTAATAACATCTGTGAAGACTTTCTATTCAAATGAGGGAACATTCACAGGCGCCGAGAGGGTGTGGGAATATCTTTTTGGAGGTCATCATTCAACTCACTATAGATAATGATACATTTAAATGTGTGCATTGTCTACAAAGGTAATGTAATCCATGTCATTATGCTTATTTAACTTACTGTATCATTTTAAAGTTTCAAATGATTGAATTGTAACTGACTTGTTTGAGTAGAAGAAATATCTTGGTCAATACTTAGATTATGTATGTGTTGTGTGTGCAGATTATATAACATATACTCAATATAGTGTTATATATTAATAACTAAATCTTCAACTGAATAAATTATCATTCATCTATTAATGGACTTTTTCTGGGTATCTGTTATATCAGTAACAACATTAGTTATAACAGACATAAAGAAGTGAAAGACATATCTCCATTCAAATAAATGGCATTTGATATCAATGCCACCTCAATTTTTATTTTATTTTGAGGATTATCTATATCCTCATAGTTAGGATATAACTCTTTTAACGTTGTTATTGTCTAAGCCTCTCCATATACACTTTAAACTCTTCTCCAATTTGCTAGAAAAAAACTCTTCATCTATCCAGTGGAATTTTAATGGGTCATGATCTCATTGCAACCTTTCACTTTGTAGGACTTGGTTGCAAACGTGAGCCTCCACTGCAAAAGTCCATGACTCTGCCACAAACCTCCATCCAGCTTCTACAATAAGGCTAAAGGTATGCATTTTCCAACTTAGTACAAGTCTGCCTGAAAATGTACATTTACTGATGCCTGAGATATACCAGCAGAATATTCAAAATTCTTAGTATTTTTAATTATTTGTATTTTTAATTATTGAATGTATCTTAATTGACATGCATTAAAATGAAATTAATTATATGTAGTAAGTAAAACTGGATCCATCATTTTAAGAAATTTAACTCTCTATGGATATATTGTCTGCTTTTAGAGACCTTGCTGAAAGCCATGTGTGATAAAATAAAAGTGTATGTATGCAGTGTTTTAAGTACTATGATAATGATTGTTTTAAAATATTGTTTAGGGCTGGGGTTTTAGCTCAGTGGCACAAGGGCCTGCCTGGCAAGCACAAGGTCATGAGTTCAATCCTCAGTATAAATAAATGAATAAATAAAAATAAAATAAAATAAAACATTGTTCAGTTTGTAATTCCGATATGGGTAAAGACATGCCCTTCTGTTTAATGTGCAGTAAATTGCAAAATTATTTGTGGTGTCATCCATTCATGGAACGGAAATTTCTCTTAGACGAGAAATTACAGTTGATAAGAAAAATCTAGATTAGACATAACATCAGAAATTTGTACCTCTTACTCTTAATAACATAAGTAGGAAGACATTGGGGAAGGAGATTTAAGAGTACTGTTGGAATGGCTGTTTCACCAGACCCATATGGAACCCAGGGAGTAAGAAACACAGAGATGTTACATAAAACTGTGTCAACTCCTTTGACTGAGAGGGTAGGTTGCGCAGGGTTACATGAAAATAGGAGAGAATTTCATTCTGGTAACCAAGTAACTACACACATTTCAAGCCAGGTGTAGGTGGACTTTGTGAAATATTAATTTCTACTTAATTTTTCATTCTTAATGGTTAATATCATGTTGTGGTAAAAGTAAGCCAAAGGAAACTGATTTTAGACAGACTTTTACTGTGGCAGAAGGGTCAGTGCCCTCTGCAGCCAGCAAGAAAGGAGCAGCCTTGGATGTGGGGCGACAGCAAAGGCAAAATGAATTTGGGGTTAGACTGAGGGCAGCTGGATTAAACCCCTTTCTTATGACTGGATCCTTAACATATCTGCATTTTTCTCTTGTTTTATTCTAGACTACATTAGATAATGATGGCTGCCTTTACACAGATAAACAGATAGACTGATTCAACTGCGCATTACCTAGTCTCAATTGAGACTTTTCCATGAATTGAAAATTTGCCATAAGATTTCACAAATAAATAACCAGTAACTTCAAGGGTATATAACGCTATAATTATTGAAGTATTAAATTGTACATAATTCAGTGATGAGACAATATATGAAATAAATTTTTGTATTTACAAGATTATGTTTCAATGTTTGTAACAAATATTTTGACATACAGAACAGTTCTTGATGTATTTCTAAATAATAGATATCATGAAACTGTTTGGTATAATTTTAAATTTGTGATAAATGTATGAAAACCAATGATAGTAAAAAAATAACTTTATGTAATTATTAACAATAATCGCCTTTGGTTGTATGTTTCAAGGTATTACCATTTTAGCTTTTCAACTGGAGTTTCATAATGGCTTTCTAAGAAATCTTTAGAACTTTATGCAAAAACCTGCAACAAGACAGGTATCATCTGTTCACAGAATGGGGTATATTTAAACATTGATCTGAAATGTTCAAGAGTATAATTTTCTTAATAAGAGTAAAAACCAGCTAATAATATGAACCTGATGACTAATAAGGTGCGATGACTACAAATATGTATTTTCACTAATAATAAAATAGAAAATACCACCAAGAACATGTTCTTCAGCACTAATGTTATTTTAGTAACAGGTTTGACTCTATAAAGGAAATCAGATAAATTATATAACATTTTAAAAAGTAATTTTGAGAGTGTATTATCCTCTGAAACTATTCGTGTACTGTGCCAAATTATACCCTTATCCTTTTAAATGAGGGTACCAGAAATGAATTGTATCTTCATAATATAAATCACTACAAAATTATTACAAAATTTAAATTACCATAATAAAAATTTACATTATTAAAAGACCGATAAATTTCAGATAATCGCTTATAAATATTATTCTTTATTAAAAACAACTAGACCTTCTTGAAAAAAATTGCTATTTTGTGACTGGAGTGTGGACTCTCACAGGTGAGCCTGGAACTTTGGGTTATATCAGAAGTGAAAAAGCACCTAAGACAGTGGAAGCAAGGGAAAGGCACTGAGGAACAAATTTGAGAGGCCTAAAAGTAGAAAACTGGAGTATTACCAAGTCTCAATTGAGAAAAGAAAAATGATGAAAAATTCACGAGTCCAAAAATGATCAGTAGATAGATACACAGTCACACATCTGTTCTTATCTAAAATTATCAATTAAGTATAAAATCGCTGGGTGTGGTGGCGCACGCCTTTAATCCCAGCACTCAGGAGGCTGAAGTAGGTGGAGCATTGTGAGTTTGAGACCAGTTTGGGTTACAATGTGAGTGCAAGGCCGGCCTGAGCTACATGGTGCAAACCTGTCTCAAAAAACTAGGGCCAGGAATTTGCCTCAGTGGCTCAAGCACCTACCTGGCAGGTGTGAGGTTGTGAGTTTGATCTTGCTGCCACACACACAAAAAAAGGTATACAATCAATGCCAGAGATAAGACTGCACATTTTCAATCATTCTTACTAATAACTGAATCAGAGAAAATAAGCAATAGATGTTAAGACTAAAAAATAAAAAAACAAGTGACTAGTTCTTTTATGTCGAACAAAACATTTATATAATAATTTTAATAGATGCTCCATAAATTATTTAGGGAAAAATAATAATTATAGAGACATCTGGGATGTAATGCTTACCAAGTAACCCACGTTAGCTTCCTCAGTAATGGGGCAGATTAACTTGTTTCACCCACTCATAATAGACTGAGGACAATTTTTTTCTGCAGAAAGTGAATAATTTGAATAAAAATATAAGAACCATTGGATATTCTCAAGTTGAAGAACTTTCTACCAAATTCTACTTTCAAAAATATCAATTTCTGGAAATGTACAAAAAGGCTGAATAAGTAATCTAGGTGATATGATACTAAAGAGAGATAATGCTATAATATATTACTTAATCTTATGTTAGATCCTGAATAAATAATGGTGGAAGATGAATATGGACATCAGAGAAAAGAAACATGTCAATAATAAGTTTCTTGATTTTTTATAATTATATCATGGCTAAGTTAAGGAATGTCCTTTTTCTTGGTGAAAAAAAATGAAGAATTTAGGATTACCTGGGCACCATCTCCACACTTCAATTTCATATGGCTAAAAACTTAGGTACATAGAAAGACATAGTATAAGACAAAATGAAATACCAACATTTGCTGAATCTGTATTAAGGTGTGTGGGAGTCTGCCTAATTTTTTACATTTCTTTATATGTTTAAATATATTACATAGTAATTTTTTTTTGACAGTACAAAAACAAACAGCCAGGAGGATGTCAAATAAGATTAAACACACAACCTTTCTCCAAGCTTATCTTGAGATAAATAAATCCAGTTTTCATTGATTCCCCAGCTCTGACATTTTTGTCATGCTTCGTTGCTTGACAGAACATCATTAGTGCATGGGAGGCAATGAGTCCTGGGTCACTGAGTTCATCTTGGTGGGATTCCGGCTCAGCACAGAGATGGAGGTGTTCCTCTTCTGCATCTTCTCCCTGTTATACATCTTCAGCCTCTTGGAAAATGGCATAATCTTGGGACTCATCCACCTAGACCCCAGACTGCACACTCCCATGTACTTCTTCCTCTCACACCTGGCTGTCCTTGACATGTCCTATGCATCCAACAATGTCCCCAAGATGCTGGTGAACCTCATGAGCCATAAGAGAACCATTTCCTTTGCTCCGTGCATAATGCAGACATTCTTGTACTTGGGTTTTGCTTCCACAGAGTGCCTGATTTTGGTGGCAATGTCTTATGACCGGTATGTGGCCATCTGCCACCCCCTCCATTACACTGTCATCTTGAGCTGGAGAGTGTGTACGGCCCTTGCTGCCACTTCCTGGTCATTTGGATTTATTCTCTCTATGGTACATGCAGTTCTCCTGCTGAGGTTGCCTTTCTGTGGGCCCCAGGAAGTGAACCACCTTTTCTGTGAGATCCTGTCTGTCCTCAAGCTAGCCTGTGCTGACACTTGGTTCAACCAAGTGGTCGTCCTGGCCACTTGTGTTTTCGTCTTAGTTGGGCCCCTCTCCTTAATGCTTGTCTCCTACATAAATATCCTCTGGGCCATTCTGAAAATCCAGTCAGGGGAGGGCCGTGCAAAGGCCTTCTCCACCTGTTCCTTCCACCTCTGTGTGGTTGGGCTTTTCTTTGGTATTGCCATACTGGTTTATATGGTTCCAGACTCTAAGCAACGAGAAGAGCAGGAAAAGATGCTGTCACTATTTCACAGTCTCTTCAACCCAGTGCTGAATCCCATCATCTACAGCCTGCGGAACACTCAGGTGCAGGCTGCCTTCCGCAGGGCTTTGCAGAAGAGAACCACCGGAGGGACGGCGGGATAGACCGTTGGCTCAGTGGAGCCTGCCTCTGAAAACATGTGGATTGTGGAAGCAAAAACTCAGAAAAGTGCCTGATTAGAAGTTAGCTATATAGATGGTAATTGCTCAAATAGAATTTGAACATTTTTTCTTTGATTTTATTTATTCTTTTTTATGTTCAGTTTCGTTTACATCCATTTGCATATCTATTTGTATTTATAAAATTTATAGTTATGAATTACATTACATTTACACTGTAGTAAAATATAACTTGCGCTTTACTATTATAAATTACCCCTGCCTGTTGAAAAGTGTCAATGGTGGCCACCTACTCGGGACCCCTTCTGTCTCTCTTAGACAGAAGCTTTCTTTCTTTCAATAAATATATTCTGCTCTTAACTTCCATTGTCCCTAAAATTCATTCTTTGATTTTAGAGAAATTGAAGTAGTACTAGACAGCTAGTTGTTTGGGAGTTTCTCTCCCCTATATCATTTGGAGGTCTTCCACTGAGCTCATTCAATGGAGACGGGTAACTCAAGGCCAAAGTCTCTTACTCCTTTGGAAGTATTGGAGGATGTTTGGGCCTTCCATGTTGAAAAAGAGCCATTTGATATTTCTCTGCATGTGTACGTGACCTACCTACCCTCTAGAGACAAAATGGAATACAGAGACTTAAAGCTGCACACCTACCCAAGATGAAAATGCCTGGTGTCTATCGAGGGCTTTTAGGAGACCCTCTGTAGAGTG
>RJWM01027074.1:0-27275 GCA_004363535.1 Dasyprocta punctata | reverse complement strand
TTTTTTTGCGGCACCAGGGATTGAACTGACAACCTCACGCCTGTCAGACAGGCGCTTAAGTCACTAAGTCAAACTCCCAGCCCTGGTTTTTTGAGGCAGGGTCGCACTGTGTAGCTCAGGCCAGCCTTGTGCTCGCGTTGTAGCCCAAGTCGGCCTTGAACTCACAACGCTTCTCCTACCTCAGCCTCCCGAGTGCTGGGATTAAAGGAATGTGCCACCACGCCCGGCTACTTCTAATGCCATGTTAACAAAGTGGTAACAGAAGCAATCCTTGCTTTGTTCATGATTTTAATATTTAGTAAGCCATTAGCTGCAAATATATGACCTGTATTGTCTTGAGGTAATTTTCTTTTGTTCCTAGATTGTTGAGTGTTTTAAAATGAAATTGTATATATTTTTGTCAAAATTTTATCCTTAATGAGATGATCTATACATTTTAATATACCTTAGTTTTCTTTTCATTCAGGTTTTTAAAATTCTAGTTATGATTGGGATTTTCTTTTCACTTTTGATTATTGAGAAGGTTGTTGCTTAATTTTCAAACATTTGTGATCTTTGAAGGCAGTCTTTTAATATTTATATTTTATTGCAACGTGATATAATGTTACACTTTATCTCCTTACATATGATGAATCTTCCATTTGTGTATGAGAATCTGAACTCTTCAACTGTGGAAACAGCACCCTTTCTCATCTATAGCACTGTCATGTATCTGTAAGGCTAGATTGATCGTGTCACTTTAATTTTATATGTAATATTTCTTAACTTTATTCTGTGTTTTTGCATTTTGCCAGTTATTGAGTGAGGCATGTTAAAAATGCAGCAATAATTCTGGGTTTATTTATTGCTCTTTATATTTTTGCTAATGTTGGATTTGTTTCTACTTTTTGAAATAATGCTACTAGTTACATACAGATTGGAAATTGTCACAGTTTCCTTTTAAACTGACACTTTATTTCTTGCTGTAATGTCTACTTTGTCTGGTACTAATATTGCTTCACAAGTTTTCTTGTGATGCGTGCATGGTATGTCTTCAGCATATTTCCATCCACATGCATGATTGTATTTAAAGTGTCCTGTGTTAAAAAAAAAAGAGCTGATCTTTCTTGTTTTAGGGAGACTTAAAATCTTTCATTAATTGTTACCTTTACTGCATTTTTCTTTAATGCAATTGTAGGTTACTTAGATGTAAGCCTGATCACTTGCTTTGTTTACATGTCTTACCTTATATTTGCCAATTGTTCCTTCTTTTCCTGCCAGCTTTTGGAGTATGATTTTTCCTATTCTCTGTTTGCATCTTCACTATCTTATGTTATTTTATAGTTTCCTTAGTAGTTAAATATTTGTGTATGTTTGTGACTTCTTACAGTCTAAGTTAAATGGTACTTTTACATTTTAAATAGTAAGAGGAACTTAAAAGAGCTTATCTTAATTTACTCCCTATTCATTTTTCCACTTTTATACTATAATTGACTTCTATATTCAGCACAAATCTTTTAAGAAATTACTATTCTCGTTGCTTTGAATAGCTAGTAGTCATTTATAGTTACCCATATATCACCCTTTCTACTCTTCTTATTTATTTTCCCTTATTTTTATATTTCACCTGTTGTCTTTTTTCTCCTGGCTAAAGAACTTGCATTAGTATGTAAGGTACTGCACATCTGCTTGCTACAAATGTTCTCAGCTTTTCTAGAAGCATCTTTCTTTTATTTATAATGTTTTCTTTTTGCTGAGGTATTATTTACCTATAGCAAAATGCACAGATATCAAACATACTTTTGTATATGTTTTGACAAATATATTAACTCAAGTAAAGTCACAATAATCATAATGTAAAAATATTTCTCTCATCACAGAAAATTGCTTTGTCCCTTATTTCCACAAATACCTAGCAATTCTGGGAATTGAACCCAGTGCCTTGAACCTGATAGGCAAGTGATCTGTGACTGAACTGCATACCCAGTCCAAGTTCACAATTTTTAACTAATAAATAGATGAGACATCTTTTGATCAATAATGCTTTTCAGGAACCGTTAGGTATTTCTAGTGTTTTCTTATTAAAAACCATATTTTAATCAATTTCCATGTTTATATCTCCTTAAGGATATAGTTATGAATTTCTCTGAGACTAAAACGTAGAAGTAATTTCATTGGGACAAGTAGTTTTTACCTTTATATAGTAATACTTGAGTTATTGTTTATCCATCTACTGTCTGGCACTTGACTTCATCTCAGTAGATCTTGTGAATACAATGTAATGGATATGAGACTGTATCTCAGTGTTGCTTAATTTGTATTTTCCCTGTTAGCAATAGTGTTGATCACCTTTTCACCTTTTTGTTTGCTGATTCTTACATTAAATGCATTTTAACAAAGAAGACGTGTTAGAATGCTATGATTTTAATATATATTAGGTGTAGAAAATGGAAAAATCAAGAAAACAACAAAATGGTCCTGAAACGGTAGGGTTTAAATTGGTCATGTATATCTTTTTGGGGAAGAATATCTTCATAGCCATTACCCATTTTTTCTAACACATCGTTCATCTTTTTAAATTGGCTTTTAATACTTTCATATCAGGGATATGAAAACTTTTATGTATTTTATAGATCATAAGTATCTGCTCCTACCCCACATGTGCCATTTTCTTTTGGGTTGTTATGCCTTTTTCATGCTGGAAATTACTTAATTAAATGTAATAATTTTATCAATGTGATAATTTTTTATTTTTTCACTCACATGTATTTCTTTTACTTTGGAGGAAAAAACCAAAATTTCAAAACAAGGTAATAGGAGAGTAACAATAGTTAATATATTCAATATTGTTTCTTCAAAGTAGTTACTCAGAGTACAAGATGTACGCATGAAAAATTGTCCAAACAATATTCACACATACTTTTCTTTTCAGTGAACTAAGAGAAAGTGGTAGTATAAACTATCTTAAATATTAGATTTCCTTTTTCCTTCCTTCCTTTCTCCTTCTCCCATCCCAGCTTCTCTTTCCTTTTGAACAGTTTCTTCCCATTTCACAATATCTGTTGTACATTTTTGGTCTTATTTAGTCTTTTTTTTTCTTATTTTACTCTTTCAGTTTCTCATAGTGGAGAGACAATATGTTGTTTACACATGTGTGTCCGATTTATTTCACTTATGAGTATGGTTTTTGAGTTGCATCCATTTGCCTATAAAAGTCTCAAGAATATCCTTCTTTATGGCTATGTAGTGCTCCGTTATATAGAAAGATGACATCTTTTTTATCCATTCCTCAGTTGATGGGCATTTGGGTTGTTTGCAAGATCTAGCTATTACACACTGTGCTGCTATAAATGTGGGTGCACACATACTGCTGTGGTATGATGTTTTCAGTTCTTCTGGAAAGATACCCAGAAGGGCAATTGCTTGTTGAATGGGACCTCTAGTCCTAGTTTTTTGAGGACTCTTCCCCCACTGATTTCCACAGTGGTTGCACCAGTCTACACTGCTGCCAACAGTGGAGAAGGTACCCTTTTCCCTCACAACCCCTCCAGCATTTATTATTGGTTGATTTCTTGATGATAAACATCGTTTCTGGAGTGAGATGGAATCTTGGTGTTGTTTTAATTGGTCAGTCTCTTGATTGACAAATGATGTTGAACATTTTTTCATATATTTTTTTGCCATTTGTATTTCTTCATCTGAAAAATGCATTTTCATCTCAGATGCCCATTTTTAGATTGGGTCTTTCAATTTATGGAGTCTGATTTTTTTCAATTCTTCTTATGTTCTAGATAGAAGTCCTTTGTCTGAGAGAAAACTGGCTATAAGTTTTTCCCACTATGCTGTGATTTCTTTTGTTGTGCAAAAGCTTTTTAATAAAATGAGATCCCACTTTTTGATTTTTTGTAATTTTTTTCCTTGCAGTCTGGGTTTTGTTCATGAAGTCTCTGCCTATACCTATATCTTCAAGATTTCTATGTAGTTCCTCTTCCAGTATATTTAGTGTTTCTGTTTCAATATTTTAATCTCTGATCCCTTTTGACTTTAGTTTAGTGCCTCGTGATAGATATGGGTCTAGTTATATTCTTCGACATAATGGAAAGCCAGTTTTTCCAGCACCGTTTATTAAAAAGGCTGTCTTTCTTCTAGCAAATGTGTTTGGCCTCTCTGTCAAAGATAAAGTGGCTGAGTGTGTTTGAAGGTGCATCTGCATCTTTTGTTCCACTGATCCTCAGGTGTTTTTGTTTTTATTTATTTATTTGCCAGTACCATGCTGATTTTATCACAGTAGCTTTGTGGTATAATTTAAAGTCAGGGATTATGATGCCCCTGACCTGCCCTTGTTGTCCATAATTGCTTTTGCTATTGTGTGTCTTTTCCAGTTCCAAATGAATTTTAGGAATGTGTTCCCTAGTTCTGTGTCACTTGTGTGTCTTTTAAGAAATATTTTATTATCTCAGTGTCATGGACATATTTTTCTATGTTTTTACTAATAAAACTGTAAGTGAAACTTATGTGCATATGATGTAAAGGAAGTATCAAATATTATTTTCTGTATAAACGTGTTTTTTTATTCAAGTTATATTCATTCTAGATTTATATTTTCTATGCTTAAAAAGTAAAAGAGAAACATTATATACCCTATTTCAGTATATTTTACATTCTTGAATAGGATGGAGCCAATGAAATTAACAGATAAAATACAGATAAATGATAAATAGTATAAAGAAAATCTGATTGAATGAGGTATAAAATAAAGGTGAGAGCCTGCTTCAAATAGATGGGTAGGGGAGGACTCTGAACTCGTGACCTTTGAACCGTGACAGAGTAGATGTGAGAGTGTGTTCAATGAAGACATTTAGGAAAACATGCTTCAAGCTGAATGAACATAGTATGAGTAATTCCTAAGGTGGATGTTCTTGAAAGAGTGAGAAGCACCTGTGATAGAATCAGAATTAACTTGGGGAAGTGCATTAGGAATATGGTAAGAAACAGAGATTATATCATGTAGGGACTTGTAAATTATTTTACTGTGCTCCATAAGAATGAACTAGGAAGTCTGAGCAGAAAAATGAAAGAATATTTACATTTTAGTAAGATGGTAGACTTTGGAGATTAGATTATAGAAGATAAATTTGTAATCAGAGAGACAAAAAGGATATAGCAATCTAAGGAGTAATACAGAGGAGAAATGATTGTGATTTAGCTGAAAGTAGTATCAATAAGGATAAAGAAAAGAATTCATATTGGGCCAAAGTCAGCCCAGTAGGAATAGTAAGATGTGGCAAAATGTTGACTGTATCATGAAAGAGTACTTTCAAGATTTTCTGATGGATTAGATGAGAGGTGAAAGCTATGAATGAGTCCAAGATGTTTGGATATGGGCAGTTTTAGTAAGGGAAGAAACTAGAAGATACTTAGTAGACACTCAAATGGAGATGACAAGTAAACAATTGTGAATATAGAATTCTGGAGTGAAGCACAGACCAGAGAAAAATAGATGTGTATTTGTTTTTTAAGTTGTTATTCTTTTCACAGTATGATTCTGTTTATTTTCTTCAATAACATCTTACTCATTTTAGATGCCCAATTATTATCCTTTGCTTTTCCAGCCTCTATTACAATGCTGGGGTTTCCCCCCCTCTTTTTTCTACCTCTCATATTAGATAATGAACTCATTGAAAGACAGTTTGCCTGGTTTTTATTTGTACATTCACCACTCCCCACTCCACCCCTGCAAACTGTCTTGACACGTAACAGGTACTTAGCAGATACTGGTTAAAAGAGAGGCACATGATAGCTGAAGACTAGGCATTAGAGGCTACTACTTATCTCTTCCTTGTCATTTGTAGTATTTTGCTTCATGTTCGTTATTTCACTGACTGACTGGAAGGGAGATAATTGTGTTTACTCTATTTCAGTTACATCTTGTTACCATATAGATGTAACATAAATGGAGGTGTCTCTCTTCTGCAACTGTTTACATCATGTTAAGCTTTATAAAATTTTGTCACATCATGTAATCGGACAAGCAAGATCAATTTACAGATTAACCCACTGGAATTGTTTGAATCGTCTTTTGTGCAGGATTATGAAATTTGTATTACAGTATCACAGGAGACAAGGTACCTTACCTCAGGGTCACTGAAATGTCGTTTCTAGTGGAGGAATTTGTGTTTGAAAGGTTGGCATCTTTCCTTTTGTGTATAACTGTGCAATGAAAAATACTTGCATAGTTCTCTCTCATATATATAATTTGCTACAAAAATAACATACTTCTTCTCAAAGAATTTCTCAGTTCTGTTTTTTTCCTAGGGTTCAGAATATCTAGCTATAGACTCAGTATAGCTTGACTAACTAAAGGTAGATTATTCTCCACGGTACCAATGTTGAGAAGTGGACCACATTCTGAGCAACACGTCCTGCCTTAACTAGAGAGTTAAAGAATCACTAAATTTTTCCTCATTAAGGAGTTGAAGGTAATTCAATATCTTTACAATTTAATCTGAGTATGAATAATATCTTCACCTAAATTATTGCCTGGTTATCTAGGTACTTTTGGACACTACAGTTCAATATTTTTGCCTATGAATTTGCTGTACCCACACCTACAAAGTGAATAAAGTGAGTGTAGTGGTTTGTAAGAACATAGATATGGCTATAATTAAGAGTTCGATGGTTATTTATGCTGCATCTTTTTTAGAGAAAATATAATTACAAATGGAAAAATCCTCATATAATGTGATATTGGTAGTGCCATAGATAGAAATTTCTGACCAAAATTTACTGAAGTTCTTAAAGCTTTCTGAAATACAGCAGAAACTGTAGTAATTTTATAGCTCTTTCTCTTTGTGAGGATTTCAAAATTTTGTTTCTGTAAGAATTACTTGTGGAGTTTGGTGAAAATGCATATTCAATGGCATTTTGTGGCCTCAGATTATTTTAACAAACTCCCTGGGGATCCACATAGTACTGGAATACTTTTTGAGAAAAGATGTAGATCTCCTAAGAGGTCCATTTAATCAAAATCAGAAAACCCTACACTCAAAATATGGTAATTATTGGGATTTCTTGCTTCATATACCTCACAACTTACCTCATAGCTATAAAAGGGACATTTAGGAAGCACATTGAGAGAGCTGTTAGAATAATAATACGTTGATAAAGGCTCATTGTTTTTCAAAGTCTAACTGTTATAAAACTATATTTCATGGTCCATAGGAAAGGGTTCAGAGGCCAAATCCCCATGAGAACCACTGCTGCCCATTCTTTCTGTGGAGAATTTCCAGGCACACTACAACTCTTGGTGGTTCATGTGATCTGTTCAGCTTAACTCAGCAGCCTATGTGCTTATTTGATCATAGAATCACCCCCAACACAGTAGTCCAGTAAGATCCAACTGAACAAGTATTCCCTGTGTAATATTTTAGATTAGACCATTCATTATTCTTCACATAGGATCACATAATCAAAGATTTGAAAGGACTTTGCAATGACTCGTAAATGTAATATATTCTGACCTCATATCAATATCATACACTCATTTGCAAAATACATTAACACTCATCACCTCTTTGGATCTTCACAATATGCAGAAAGTTTGGATTTTCTATATAGGAGAGGGTTAGCAAAGACAATCTGTTTGGAAGGTGGGAGGCACAGAATACAAGATTCGACTAAAATGGCATTTGTGAAGAAGATAGACTCCACATTAGCCAATCTGTCACGATCACCATCCATACCCCAAATATCCTCAAATAAACAAGCATTAGAAGTAAAAAGTTTCCTTCCCTAATCTAAAATTATCATCAGGCTAGTCACAGACAGTAACTTAATGACTCAGTAGCGTAATTCCTTCCTGACTTTTGAAGCTTTCTTAAATTATTTGATTCAGGCTTTCTGAACAAGACAGTAAAAGTAGACTGATAAGACAAAATAGTACTGCCTCTGAGCATTCTTCTTTGAAGAGATGGATATTGAGCCAAGATGTTAGTCTCTGCTTAATTTTGATCCAAAGAGACAAAGATTCTACCTGTATGTTCAGTTGAGGATGTCTCCAGGTGATTACATACAATTCCAAAGGTCATATGACCTTTTATTAGGGACACATTATTATTATTATTATTTTTTTTTTTTTTTGCGGCACCAGGGATTGAACTCACAACCTCGCGCTTGCCAGGGCAGGTGCTTAAGGCACTGAGCCAAACTCCCAGCCCTGGTTTTTTGAGGCAGGGTCGCACTATGTAGCTCAGGCCGGCCTTGCACTCGCGTTGTAGCCCAAGCCGGCCTCGAACTCACAACGCTCCGCCTACCTCAGCCTCCCAAGTGCTGGGATTAAAGGCGTGCGCCACCACGCCCGGCTAGGGACACATTATTGATTGGTTCACTCATTCATTTAAGACCGTATATATATATTGTTTTTTAAATTTAATTTTATTTTGTTTTAAAGAGGGGGAAAAACACAGACCAAAAAAAGCAAAAAGCAAAAGAGACAGACAACAAAGGAAAACCCAAAACAATAACAATATAGGCTTTCAAAACAAGATGATGGGACTTGAATAATGGTTGTCACGTTGCATATTGTTACCCTCAAAAGATTTGCTTAGATTATCATATGTACACACACAAAATTGATCTAATCATATTATTAACTGCTCTTTTCCAAAAACTAATAGACTTAGTAGTGTAATCATCTTAGCTATCTTATGTATGTATATCCTTATATCTTTTTTCTTTTCCCTTTTTTCTCCTTTTCCTTACCCTAGTTATTTTTCCCCTTTGAGCAGTTTCTTACCATTTCACAATGTTTATTGTAGATTTTGGATCTTACTTACACTTTTATTTTCTTACACTAGACAGACAATATGGTTTTGCACATGTGAGTCAGACTTATTTCACTTATGAGTATGGTCTCAGGTTGCATCCATTTACCTGTAAAACCCTCAAAGCAATCCTTTTTTATACCTGAGTAGTAGTCCATTGTATAAAAATAACACATCTTTTTTTATCCATTCCTTAGTTGAGCATTTGGGTTATTTGCAAGATTTAGCTATTACAAATTGTGGTGCTGTAAACATCAGTGCACATATATCATTGTGGTATGATACTTTCAGTTCTTCTGGGAAAATGCCCAGAAGGGGAATAGCTAGATTGAAAGAGACTTCCAATTCTAGTTTTTTGAGGACTCTTCACACTGATTTCAACAGTAGTTGCACCAGTCTACACTCCCACCAACAGTGAAGAAGGGTTCCTTTTTCCATACAGCCTCTGCAGCACTTGTTGGTGGTGGTTTTCTTGATCCTGGCCATTCTTTCTGGAGTGAGATGCAATCTCAGTATCAATTGATCAGTCTCTTGATTGACCAATGATGCTGAACAATTTTTTGTATATTTATTTGCCATTTGTATTTCTTCATCTGAGAAGTATGTATTAATTTCAGATGCCGATTTTTTGATTGGGTCTTTGAACTTGGGGGGCCAGATTTTTAAATTCTTTGTATGTTCTAGATAGAAGTCCTTTGTCTGAGGGACAGTTGACTAAGATTTTTTCCCCAATTTGTGCATTTTCTTCTCACTGTTGGAGATTACTTTTGACGTGCAAAAACTTTTTAATAAGATAAGATCCCAGTTGTTGATTTTGGGAAGTATTTCCTATGAAGTTTGATTTTTGTTCATGAACTCTCTGCCTACTCCTATGTCTTCAAGGTTTCCACTTAATTGTCTTCCAGCAGATTTATTGTTTCTGTTAATATTTAGATCTTTAATCCATTTTGACTTTAGTTTACTGCATGGCGATGGACATAGGTCTAGTTTTAATCTTCAGCATGTGCAGAGCCAGGTTTTCCAGCACCACTTACTAAAGAGGCTTTCTTCCAGTGAACATCCTTGGCCTCTTTGTCAAACATAAGGTGGCTGATTGTCTTTGTAACTGTGGCTGTATATTGTAATCTATTCCATTGATCTTCAGGTCTGTTTTTATTCCATTTCCATGCTGATTTTATCACAGTAGCTTTGTAGCATAATTTCAAGTCAAAGTTTGTGATTCCTCCTGCCTTGTCTTTGTTGCTCAGAATTACCTTTACTATTCTAGGTATCTTCTGGTTCCAGATGAATTTTAGGAATGATTTCTCTAGATCTGTGAGGTATGCTAACAGTATTTTGAGTTGAATTGCATTAAATCTGTATAACAGTTATGGGAAAACGTTCATTTTCACACCATTTATTCTTCCTATCTATGTACAAGGAATGTCTTTCCATTTTCTGAGATCCTCTTTGATGTCTTTTTTCAGAGTACTATCTTTTTCAATGTATAGATCTTTTACTTCCTTCATTAAATTAATTCCTAAGTATTTCGTTTTTTTGCATGCTATCGTGGAGGGTGTAGTTTCATTTAATTTCTGTCTCAATGAGTTTGTTCTTTCTATATAGGAATGCTATTGAGTTTTGAGCGTTGACTTGGTATGCAGCTACATTTCTGAATTTGGTTATTATATGTAGAAGTATTTCAATGGAGTTTTGTGGGTCTTCTATGTGGAGTATTATGTCGTCTGCAAATAATGTTAATTTAGCTTCTTCTTTTCCTATCCTTATTCCTTTTATTTCTCTCTCGTGTCTAATTGCTCTGGCTAATGTTTCCAGCACTATATAGAATAGGAGTGGTGGTAATGGACATCCTTGTCTTTTTCCCGATTTTAGCTTGAAAGTTTTCAGTTTTTGTCCATTTAGTAAGATGTTGAGAGTTGGTTTACTGTATATGACTTTTATTAGATTGTGATGAAGACCATCTATTCCGATTTTTCGTAAGTTTTTATCATGAATGAGTGTTGGGTTTTGTCAAAAGCTTTTTGTGCATCTATTGAGAGGATCATGTGAATTTCATCTATGCCTATATTGATATGGTGCATTACGTTTATTGATTTGCATATGTTGAAATGTTCCTACATTCCTGGGATGAATCCCACTTGCTCGTGGTGTATAGTCTTCTTGATGATTTGCTGCAGTCTGTTTGCCAGTATTTTATTGAGGATTTTTACATCTATGTTCAGTAAGGAGATTGACCTCTAGTTCTCTTTTTTTGGTTGGGTCTTTCTCTGGTTTTCGTATGAGGGTAATACTTGCTTCCAGGAATGAATTTGGGAGAATTTCTTCCCTTTCAGTTTCATTGAAGGATTTGAAGATTGTTGGCATTAAGTCTTCCCTAAATTTGTTATGGAATTCAGCTGTGAATCCATCAGGACCTGGGCTTTGCTTTGCTGGTAAGGTTCTAATTACAATTTCAGTTTCATTAACTGAAATTTGGTTATTCAGCAGTTTTATATCTTCTTGATTCAGGTTTGGTAATTCATATGTTTCTAGGAATGTGTCCATTTTTTCTGTGTTACCGAACCTATGAGAGTAAAGATTTTCAAAGTAGGTATTGATGATCTTCTGTATTTCCACAGGGTCTATAATGACTTCACCCTTTTCATTTCTTATTGAATAAATATGAGTTTTTTCTTACTTTTTAAAATAAGGTTGGCTAAGGGCTTATTAATTTTATTTGTTCTTTCCAAGAACCAACTCTTTGATCTGTTAGTTCTTTGCATTGTTTTCTTGGTTTCAGTTGCTTTAATTTCTGCTTCGATCTTTCTAATTTCCACCCTTCTTTGCTATTTGGGCTTGACTTGATCTTTCTAGACGTTTGAGGTGTAGCATCAGGTTATTTGTTTGTGTTCATTCTGTTTTCCTGATGTGCAAATTCACCACAATAAATTTCCCTCTGAGGACTGCTTTCATTATATCCCACAGTTTCTGGTATGTTGTATTTGCATTTTCGTTTGCTTGTAGATATTGTTTTTAATTTCTTCTTCAGTTTCCTGTGTAACCCATTGATAATTCAGGAGGTATTATTTAATTTCCATGTGTTTGTGGATTTGTTGCAGTTTCTTTTGACATTAATTTCCAAGTTCATGGCATTAGGATCAGATAATATGCATGGAATAATTTTGATTCTTTTGCATTTTCTTAAACCTGTGCTGTGGCTCAGTATATGGTCTATTTTAGAGACTGTTCTGTGTGAAGCCGAGAAGAATCTGTATTCTGATGTTCCTTGGTGAAATACTCTGTACACATTTTTATGTCCATTTGTTCACAAGTTTGAACATATTGCTCATTGTTGATTTTTTTTGTCTAGTTGATCTCTCTCTTTATTTCAATAGGGTGTTAAGGTCTCCCACTATAATGTGTTACTGCTTATTTGATTTTTCATGTCTATTAATATTTGTCTTATATACTGTGTGCTCCCATATTTGGTGCGTATATATTGAAGATGGTTATCTCTTCCTCTTGAAGTTTTCCCCTCACCAGTGTGTAGTGACCTTCTTTATCTCTTTTGATCATTCTTGGTTTGAAGTTCACATTGTCTGCGAACAGAATAGCTACTCCTCCTTTTTTTGGGTTCCTGTTGCATGGAGTATTGTTTTCCATCCTTTGACTTTCATTCTATGAATTTCCTTTTTGGTTGGATGGGTTTCTTGTATACAACATATGGTTGGATGCTGTTTCTTGATCCATTCTGCCGGTCTGTTTCTTTTAATTGGTGAATTAAGGCCATTTACACTAATGGTTATAACTGATATATATTGGCTTACTTTTGTCCTATTACCTTTCTGCTATTGGTACTTTACCTTTCCCCTGCATTTAATTGTTTACCTTGCTTGGCAATTTTTTACTCTTGTTGTTACTGAAATCATAATCATTTTTATGTCTATCTAGAATATCTTTCAGTACTCTTTTGTAGAGTTGATTTGGTGGTTATGAAGTTTTTCAGTTGTTCTTTTTCATGGAAGTATCTTATTTCTCCATCAATTTTGAAAGATAGTTTTGTAGTGTACATCAATCTGGGTTGGAAGTTGTTTTCTTTTAGATTTTTTAAATACTTTACTCCATGCTCTTCTTGACTTGATTGTGTTGAGAAGTCTGCTGTAATTCTGATGGTCTTTCCTTTATAGGTGATCTGTTTCTTTTCTCGAAAAGATTTTAATATTGTGTTCTTATGCTGAATTTCTGGGATGTTGATTGTATGTCTGATTGTATATTTATTTTTGTTATTGCTAATTGGAATTCTGTATGCTTCACTTATCTGTATGTCAGTTTCCTTTCCCATGTTTGGAAAATTTTTGGCTATTACTTCTGTAAATAATCTTTTGATATCATTTGTGTTGTAACCTTTTTCATTTACACCTATCAATCTTATATTGTTTTTCTTTTCATCATCTTGCAACTGTTGAATTATTTCCTGACTCCTTGTTATTTTTAAAAGATCTTTCCTGTTCACTAGCTGCAATCTTGTCTTAGAGGTCTGAAAATCTATCTTCACATTCATTGAGGCAGTTTTGCCACATTTTGATGGAATTTTTGATTTCCTGGACATCTCTTTGAATCTATTTTATGCATTCTAATTCTTTCTTAAAATGTTCATTCAAGATTCCCATTGTTTTGTAGTGCTCCTCAGTTTTTTTAAGTATGTCTTCTTGGATGTGTTCATTTCTTTCATTACATTTATCATTTCTCATTTTACATTAGATATTTTTTCTGATCTGATTTCCTTTATGGCTTCATGGAGTTATTTACTTCATTTGCTATAATTTCAGAAATTTTAGGTGTGTGACTTACATTTTTTTTCTATGTACAGATCTCCTGGACTTGTTTGGGATGGGATGGAAGTTTGAGATTGCATTTTGCTCTTTCGTTTTGTCATTTTCCTCTGTTTCCTTGGGGCAGCTGAATGCAAATTCTTAGTTGCTTCCTGAGTTGGTAATGGCTTTCTGCACAGGAGGGGTTCTCCCCAGCTGAGTCAGAGTTGTTAGACAGGCCTTACCAGGTCCTGAGTGGTGCATCAAGGCTTCTTGGCTGGGTGGAATATGCTGGTCAGACCTTCAGCAGGCCACATGCTGTGCACCCAGGCTCTCCAATTGCTTGGGGTCGCTGGGCGGGCCCTTAGCATTTCTGGAGTGGTGACTGAGGCTCCCCATCTGTGTGCAGTATGCTGGGCAGATCTTCAGCAGGTCACATGTGGTGCAGTAAGGCTCCCTGGCTGCTTAGGGTCATTGGGCAAGGCCTTTCCAGGTTCCAGGTCTGCACACAGGCTCCCCAGCTGGGTGGAGTATGCTGGTCAGATCTTTATTTAGCAGGCCACACATTGTACACCAATTCCCTGGCTGCCTGGTGTGACTGTGCCTGTTTTTGTGTTTTGAGACAAGATCTCGCTATGTAGTTTGGACTCACCTTGAACTCAAATAGCCCACATTGGGCTCAAACTCATGACCATCCTCCTGCCTTAGCCTCTTGAGTGCTGGGAACACAGGTGTAATTCACACCTAGCAAAACCTGATTATTTTAATGCCAAGTTACCATTTCAAATTTTTTAAATGTTTCTTTAATTAAGGTTATTGGTACATTTCATGTATACTTAATGATCATATTGATCATAGGGAATTTGTACCCATACAGCACATATTTTGTGTCCTTTCTTTTTTAGCAATTTCCTTGTTTCTCTTTTGCCCATCTTCCCTCCCTGTTTCCAAAGCTTTTTTTTCCATTTTGTCCTGTTTATTTCCTTTACCTTTCCTTACTATTAAAAGTATGTTTGTTTTGGTAAGTAGAAAACTTCATGAAAAATAATGTTAGGTCTTCATGGCTCTCATGAGATCATTATAAATTACTGTACACAAAGCAGATTTCACTGAAATATTTTTTGTTGGCCTCTTGAAAGAAAACCAAAAAGGTGTTGGTTCTAAGGTGGGAGCAATATTTTTCTCTTTCAAGGAATTTCAGAAATGTGTGGAAGTTTGTTGTTTGGTTTTCAAATGAATATAGATTATAAAGTAGAATTATTGCTGGGATCATACAAAGTATAAGCCTTAAGCATGTAGTTGAGTGTAGCAAATGAAAAGCTTGTCCATCTCAAAATGCCTGTAGTGATTCCTCTGAGAAATAGCATAGGGGATCTTTGTAGTTCGTCACAGTCTGTGATTGTGACTACATAAATGTGAAACTTCGATTTTTTTTCTTGGGAACTGGAAAAAGAGACTTATTTATTTATCTGTTTATTTATTTTTTGAGATATCATCACCCTGTGTAGCTGACCTCAGCTCACTGTGTAGCTCAGGATGGTCTCAGATTAGCCACAGTCCTCCTGCCTCAGACTCCCAAGTGCTGGGATTACAGTTGTGTACCACCACACCCATTTTTAAAAAGAAGTTTTAAGGAATGTTTTGTAAACCTATAAAATGTTCTACTATTACATATCATGTAAGAATATGAACACTGTATTTATTCAGTAACAACAAATATCAAATAAAAAATGGAATTTATTCTTGCAGTGTTCAAAAGTGTCAGTAACAAATGAATAGAGCTCAGCTTCTAGAGTTTTGGACAGATTCAAGTAAGTGAAAAAGATGATTGAGTCATAGATTTTTGTTATTGTTATTATAGAAAATCATCTATTAGAGGGTCAGGAAAAGAAAAATTAGGGAGAAGAAAAATTCTGAATTGTTACACCCGCATGGCATACAATTTTAAATAAAAGGGCCTATCCGGTGCCTATACACTGAATGAAGAAAATTTCACATGCCAGGACACATCATTGAGAATGTTTGGAGCAGAAGTGATAAAAAGAAGGTCATGAACATGCTCCAAAATTTGAAAAATACAGCAAACAATGTGGTATCAGAACAGCATTGAGTCTTGCAAGAGTAAGAGTGCAATGCAAACACTGAAATATAAATGACAATTAAAGGGATCTTTTAAAATTCGGAGGGAAAATAATTTCCAATCTAAAAGCTTTTACTCAGCCAATTGATCTATCAACTTTGAGAGCAGGGAAATAAAAAAATAAGTCTTCAGGTATATAAGATCTCATTAAATTTATTTGAGAAGCAACTTTTTTGAAAGCACTAAAAAAACCATCACACTTATACAAATATAAAATGAATGTATTTCTATGATTGATTTAAGTCATTGAATCAATGTTGGGGGCCAGTATGATATTATAGCCAATCCCAAACAGAATTCAAAGTAATATGCCTAGGTAGGTCAGTAAGGAACATTGAAGTTATCTTCTGAATAGACCTATATTCACTTCTGTCCTCACAAAGGGAAATCAGTTATCTTTTTACTTGACAGAACTCATTTGTTTATCTATGGAGAAGAGACACTTGCATGGCTGCCAGTATTCTACAAGTTACAGAATTATGAAATGATTAAGGGTATTGACAGGTCAAATCTTAGAATTAGAAAACTTAGATTTAAATAATATCTAGATTTGCATTGTAAGCACTATTACAATTTTTGGTTCCATTTCAAAGATTTTCCTTAGTCTTTCTTAACAGTGCCATCTTTTGATCATAATAGAGAAAGGCTATTCTTAGTCACAAAATAAGACTGGTTTCAGTAGCTTTGTCTTGATTACTTACATTAGTATTGAAATAGTGGTGGCTTGTCCTATAGGTTTCCTTGAGTTTGCTTTGAAAATCTATAGTTAACCTATATTAAAAAATTCTTAAAGCCATAAAATTGATTATTTTGTTTGGATTTTTTAACAGTTAATTTCAGATAGGGCCTTGAAAAGACTGAGATTTTTTAACTTTCTAGATTTTGCTATCCTGAGTTCAGGGAATAAAACCTAAGGCCCTCCTCTTCCCCAGATAAGATCTGTACATTCTATAAATAGGAACAAATTTTTCTTCCCTTAAGGTCTCCAACATGTCATAATATTCCATGCTTAACAGACAGACTCTTTGATTCAAGCCTGTAATTCTGTTACCCTGTAACCAGGTAGCAGAGTAGCATTACTGGAAGGTATTTGTAAGCATTGGCTTCAATATATTTTTAAAGGTGGTTTGTCCCACTAAACCAAAAGCATGGCACTCCTAAATGCACTTCAGGTAAACTGTTCATTGTACACTTTATTAAATTTATTTGTACTTCTTGATATAAAGCAAGGCATCCTCTTAGTGAACTTATACCAATACCAAAATTACAAAGAAAACTAAAGTGATATCATAAGCTTCTGGGTTCTGAAGGACAGTGAGAATCAACTATCATTTAAACATCTATCGCATTCCATGGGCAGAATTTCAGAAATTATTTTGAGTTAGGAAAAGGTTAAAAAGAAAAACAATCTACTTATATTCAGAATATAAAAGGTTGAAATAATACCAGCAATCATTCAAACAAATTATTGCAAATAGTATCCTCATAAATATATTCAGTTGTACATGATTTTCATATTTCAGGATCTTAGAATATCATGAAGCCATGTCCTTCCTTTAGTGAAAATAGAATGCTGAGTATCTAAGCCAGCTTCTGAGTGCAACCTGAAAGTCAATAATGTGAAATCTGACAGTATCCCCAACCCAAAAATCAATAGTTTGAAGTGTCCAGTCCAGTCTTTCCTTTTTGTAAGCTTGGAGACTGTCCTTTGTTGAAGACAAACTCTCACACCTGTAGCTCATAGCAGAGCCTTCATAAAAACATCAAAGGAAAGTAAAAATGATCCATGGAATACAAATTTAAAATTTCTGTGGTTAATTTATTACTGATAGTATTATAAGTATGAAAAATCTTATCACGGTTAATTGTAAAAGTAATGCAGTTGACAAAACAATTTTGTTGTTCTGTTATTTTTTTATCTTTAAAACAAAGTAGTAAAGTCATTTAAAAAACTACCTAAAATACTATATCCAAACAAAATGTTTACCCTAATTTCAAAAAGAAATTGACTTTGCAGCCATTTTATGAAGTGGGTGATTGCAATACTTAGATGGAAAAATCTTAGGATGCAGCATATAATGATTGTACACTAATAAAAATTGTTATACAAGATGTAATAAAATATGGTGAATGTTTAAATTAAATAAAACCATTATAGTAAAAACACACTGCCCAAAATGGTGTGATAAGTATTTTTAAGACAAAAGGGAGCACTTGAGTACTATGAGAAATTTTAAGAGCAGTGTGTATTTTCTGCAATTTTTTTCCTAATTTAAACATTCACCAAGAGTGAATATCCTAGTACACACCTGCAATCCTCACACTTGGGAGGCTGACGCAGGAGGATTGCTGCCAGTTCAAGGACAGTGTGGGCCCTATAGTGAGTTTGAGACCAACCTTGACTACATAGTGAGACCCCATCTCAAAAAAAGCAAACCAAAAAACGTAAACATTCACCACATTTTTGAATCACTACTTGTTTATCAAAAGTTGATGAAAATTCCTGTGAAATAAAAACATAATTGTGTGTCCACATCCACCTTCCTTAGTGGATCTAGCACCATGAAACTTCTGACTCTTCCCTTAAATCAAAGCAATCATGAATGGTAGACATTTTAAATTCATTTAAGACATTAAGGCAGCCGTAATAACACAAATCAGGAAAGAGGACTTCCAGAACTGCTTCAGAAAGTGGCAAGAATGTTGGAATAAGTATGTTTGAAGTGAAGGAGAGTATTTTGAGTGGATTAATGGCAGTGTGTCTTTCACAGTAATTTTTTTGAAATATCTAAATATTCATTGTACCTTTCAAATAGGCCATGTAAAGAAATTCGATAATTCTGTAGTAAGGCATGTCATGTCTGCATTTTTATAAAACTCTACAGTGAAGTCTGACAAACATCTGTAGTTGGGAACTACTTTACCTGAAAATACCAGATTCAAATTAAAATGCGGATTTGCAAATAATCGCCATTATAAATAGCTAAAATTAAGAGTGTTACTAGTATCATGTTATTGTATAATATAAATAAAAACACCACTAGAGCTTTGGTATATACAGAAAAACCTGATAGAACTATATCTGGCCTTCTGTTTTTGAGAAATCATTATTTATAAGTTCAATCAACCATTTATTGCAAATTAAAAAATTTCCATCTGTAGTAAACATATACGGACATTTTTTCTTGTCATTCTCGAAACAATATGTCATTTCTTTACACAAAAGTTATGATGTTGTGTTAGGCCTTCTAGGTAATATAGAGATTATTTAAAGTACACAGGTGATGCATGTAGGTTATATGCAAATACTGAAGCATTTTATTTTATTTTATTTTATTTTATTTTATTTTATTTTGTGGCACCAGGGATTGAACTCACAACCTCACGCCTGTTAGACAGGTGCTTAAGTCACTGAGCCAAACTCCCGGCCCTGGTTTTTTTGAGGCAGGGTCGCACTGTGTAGCTCAGGTCAGCCTTGCGCTCGCATTGTAGCCCAGGCCGGCCTCGAACTCACACCGCTCCTCCTACCTCAGCCTCCCGAGTACTGGGATTAAAGGCGTGCGCCACCACGCCCGGCTACTGAAGCATTTTAAATAAGGAACTTGAACATCTACAGATTTTCACATTCATGGGAGGTTTGGTGACCAATCCTCCACAGATAGATAGTAAGAGATTATTGTAGATGTAAAGGAAATGAATTTCCTTTACCACACACAAGGAACTTTAATGAATAAGAGTAATTTGCACTTTTATCATTTATGTGCAACAGGGTTGTTTTACAGATCATGTTCAGATGATGACCATGACAGATATCATAGAATGGGATGATGTCTGACATGGATGTTTTGGATCTATTTCAAAGTCACCCACAAATTTTCTTGATCAGATACAGATATAGTTCTGCATCTTGAGGCTGTATTTCTCAGCAAATGAAGCTTACTTGATGTATATAAGTAGATTTTATAATTCTTATTTATGTCAACCTATATTCAAAAGCAAAAAAGTTACTGTAATCCAGCATGGGCTGTATTTCTAAAAGTATACCTTGAGGTAATACAATTGTATTACATGTTTTATGTATTATTTGGCCTAGTTGTGTGGTTTTTAATCTGTATACATGATAATTAACTTTATAAAATCTTATAAGGTAAATAAATAAGGTGCTGAAAACATAAAAGGGGTAGAAGGAAGGGGAAAAATATTGAAATGTGTTGGTACATGCACCTTTTCCCTACAGTGAATATAATTGTCATGTGCTGCAAACATGTACTAATAAAAGTTAAATAATTCAGTTAAAAAATTAAGCAGCATAGAGACTAGCTCTACACAAAAACAATTTTAGTCAGGAATGATAGTGGATTTTAATCCAGGATATGTCTGCCTTGTTGGACCATGGACACATTTAGGAAGGCAGAAGAAGAATGGATTTTTAAGGGTAAAATGAGGGAGGTTACTTAAGTTATTTTAAAACAATTGTCCTTGGCTGCAAAGATAAATAATGGTGGTGGCATATCAGTCCAAGGCTGAACAGGCTGTTGTTGGATAGACATTTCTGTAATATTTTTCATGCAAGTTTTCATTGACCTTTGTTCAAGGATATCTTTTGGACAGTCTTTTGTGACAGTTCTTGTTGCCAGGAAAATACACATGAGGATTCTAAACCTCTTCATGTACTCCTAACTCCATTTTGTTTGGGTTTTATAAGAGTGACTCCATTTTGATTCTAACTGTTTTCCCATTTATCAAGTAGACTTTCCCCAGATCCAGGTTGGTGTTCACGTCTGGCCCTGTGGTCATTAACTTCCTTCCAGTGGTACAAGTATAATCAGCACAGTTATTTGACTACTGATTGGGGACCCCAGCAAAGACCACAATCTCCTGTTTGGTGCTACTTTGCAATGCTGCAAAGAAAACCTTAGAGACAAGATAAAAGTGAAATGGGGAACTGGAATTGTTAGTGCTCAGTGCTGTTCAAAGACCCCGAAATGGCCAGATACATGGTATTTATTGGTAGTACAATCTATGTAATAGGGTGAGAGGTCCCTTTTGCTGGGGATGACATGCAAGCAGGGCTTCTAAAGAAGGGAACAGAACATACTTGTGTCAAGAACAGAAGCCAGGAATAGGTCATGCTTAATGACTAACTGATTTTTCAAGTAAAATAAACTACAATTCTTGGAAAGGAATTTGAGAAGACTCACTTGTCCTCGGTTGCCATTTTATCTCATTTCAGAGCCCCACAGCTTCATGGACCATATCTCTGGTCTCTGCTGTGACCATTGGCAGGGAGATAATGCTAATGTGCCCAACATCCACAGTGCTCTTATGAGTCACATGGGTTTCAGCCTGATTCACTTTATGTGTGTGTGTGTGTGTATATATATATAATATATATATATATATATATATATATATATATATATATATATTGTATGAGGGATTGAACTCAGGACCTTGCACTTGCCAGGCAGGTGCTTATGGCACTGAGCTATATCCATGGCATGATTCACTTCTTAAAACAAGCCAGTTGTGGAGTTAACTCTTTACAGCCGGCTCTGGCTTACAGCCTGCTCTGGGCATAATCAAGAGGGTGGTCTCCTTCAGCTACTCATTCCCTGGTGTTTATCTTAAGCCAGCCAAGTAAAATAAACACAGTGACCAACTGAACACTATTCTTTGAGATGCCACTAAATAGTAACACTTCAGATGTGAAAAGAATAAATAGTATGTGAATTTACCATAATAAACAGAGGAAAAATAATCAAAGTACAAGGATCTCATGCATATAAATAGACACAGGATTTATCTCTGTATAGCCTACCTACATATATGGACATAAAATTTGTCAATCACTTATGATTTCAGAAGAAATTATATTGGTGGGTAAATAAAGAAATTCTCAGTTTTCCAGGAAGTACTATTTAATTGATAGGACACAAGTGACTGTTTTTATAAAAGGAAAACATGTTTAAAAAATCATAGATTTAGCAAATTAGACATCATTTCTAACTTTGATAAAAGCTTTTCAGTGTACAAGGTGTGGTCAAAATGTATGGCAAGTGTTTAAATTTAAAAGTGTTCGTGACAATAAAAAAACGCATTGCCATTAATTCCTCTCAAAATAGTCTCTCTGCTTCCAACACCCCTATCCCATCATTCTTAACCACTTTATGAAACAGTTCTTGAAGTCCACTTCTGTGTGTCTTTAGTTGGGTTGTTGTGGCTGACTCGATGTTTTGAATTGATTCAAAATGTTTACTCTTCCTGTTCACTTTGACTTTAGCGACGAGCTGCAAGTCAGATGGCCAGATGGCTCCAGATCTGGTGAATTAGGTGGATAAAAATACCATGATGTTTTTAGGAACCTGCGTTTCCATTGGATGGCTCTGAGTAGCAGCATATGTCCTGTTTTTTTTTTTAATCATGACTCTACAAGAAGTCTTCCAGAACTGCTTCAGAAAGTGGCAAGATATTTTTTAAAAGATAAAATAATAGTAAACATTTCTCTACAATTTTTTTAGATAAATATAGTTATTTCTGATGAAAAATACACTTGGTCCTTCCTGTATGTGTAGGTTCCATAACTACAGATGGAAACAACTAAATGTTCAAAATACAAAATTCTTAGTTTTTTTTATTTTGTAAAGCAAAACGTTCAAAAAACTGCAACCATATTGAACATGTGCAGATATTTTTCTTGTCATTATTTCCTAAATAACACAGTAACACAACTAATAATGTAGTTCTTGCATTCTATTAGGTATTATAAGTAATTTAGATGGTTCAAAGTATGTGGGAGACTGTATGTAGGTCCTATGCAAATACAATGCCATTTTATATAAGGAACTTGAGCATTTACAAATGTTGGTGTCTGGAAAAATTCTTGAAAC
This sequence comes from Dasyprocta punctata, assembly GCA_004363535.1. NCBI lineage: Eukaryota > Metazoa > Chordata > Mammalia > Rodentia > Dasyproctidae > Dasyprocta > Dasyprocta punctata. The sequence goes on along the minus strand of RJWM01027074.1, from coordinate 4,654 downwards.
AAATTTTCCATGGATACCGTGGGATGACTAAGTATTTTTATATTCATATGATACCAATTTATCAGTGTTGTTCTAAAATTAATAAGCACTGTAAAATTCTCAGAAAAAGTGGAATAACATTGGGCTAAGTGTGTTCCAAGTGATAGGAAGCATTTTAAGGCGACATGATGGCAATATATCTTTGTAATAAGTTTTTGAAATCTAAACATTCACTATATATATTTTGAGCATGCCTCATGGAAGTTAGAAACATACGCCAAGTCAGAATGAATTGAGGTAAAATATGATTTTTTTTCAATTCCTTCTTCGCTACTTTTAAAAATCAATGTTTTCCTTAAGAAATGTGAAGTATTTTGCTGTCAGAAATATATGTATGTAAATACACATTCATTTATTTAAGGACATTATGTATGCATTGTGTTAGTATGCAATGATAATGGCAACTTCCTGTACTTTTCTAACTTGTGATTTTGTTATCCAGCACCCTGCTCCCATACTGTTACATATTTTGTTTACTATTACAACTAGTGAAAATAAAGTTGCAACAAAAATTAAAATTCTAAATGTAAAAATAATGTGTAATTACCGAAAAATATTTTAAAATAGGAAATACAGGAAGAAAATTAAACTCTTGAAATTCTATCACTAGAGAAAAATCAAGATAAATTTGTTAATATAAGGTAGGGGCTGAGTGGCCAAGTCTCTGTAGTGAGTTACATTTTAGAAACACTATGGTTACTAAGAGAAACTTTTAAAGAAATTTACATTTATTTTCATTATCTGGCTTATTGGATGATCCCGTGTCCCCCCAAGGACTCGTAATTTGGATGGGGCTGAGTCTGGCATTCATGATTGGTTTGTTGTGTGGCACTGGAATTGGTGATGTGAATACTGCACCCGCCCAGGGGTGAAGCTGACATTCAGGGTAAGGAAGAGAGGAACTCGGTTCTGGCTTCCTCTCTCTTTCTTGCCGGGTTCGCAAACCTTGCTATTTGGCAGTGGCCATGAATGACTGCCCTGCCATGCCATGCTGCCTTGGAGCTAACTGAGTATGTACTGGAACTCCCAAGAACTGTAAGAAATAAACCTTTCCTTACCTACTTTTGGGTGTCAGGTATTCTGTCTCAGTAACAAGTGAAAAGTAACTAAGACAGAATTTGTTACCAGATGAGTGGGGTCGTTGCTGTGACTTCATGAACATGTGGCTCAGGAGCCTTTGGAAATTGCTTGTGGGACGAGTTTGGAAAGGTTTGGTGATGTCCCCTAAATGCATAGAGCTGGAACAGCTTAGGTTGTTCTGTATGAGAGATTCTGGACAGAACCCAGGAGATTAGAAGGCTGACAGAAAGCCTGCTGGTAAAGACCAGGCTCAGGAGGTTTCTGCTGGAAAGAAGGATGCATTGGTTGTTGGACTCTACACAATGTGTGTTAGAGCTTGGCAGAAAGTTTGTCTGCATTCTGCCCATCCCCAGAGACTTTGCCTGAGACTGAGATTAAGGGCAAAGGATTGATTAGTCTTAAAAAAGAATTACAAGGCAGCCAAATGTTGAAACGGTGGCCTGGCTACTGTTGGGGGCTCTTAGCCAGATTTATGTTGGAAATCAAGAGCAAAGAGCTGAGCATAGTGATTTAAAACCTTTGTGAGTTTGGCCAGGAAGCTGTGGACTGTGAAGATCAAGCTGAGACCTTGATTGCTGAGAAGGAACACAGGAATAAAAAAGATGGCCTGGGGGCGTCCTGGAAAGCAGTGGGCCTCCACCCTTTGCAGTCTCAGGCCTTCAAAAGTGAAAGAGTTTGCTCTGAGGATAAAGCTGCAGAGCGCCATGTTCCAGAGTGGCGACAAAGGCCACAGGAGGTTTCAGAAGGATGGTGGCCACACCAGATTCCAAAATGGTAGCACCATAGAGAAGCTGTTCCTCACAATCAGGTTGAGACCTCAGAAATCCAGGCAGTGGACCCCTACAGCCAAGAGAGAGGAAAGCCTGTCTACTGCTCCAGTTGGCAGCAGACATTGGTGGCATCCACGTGTCACTGGTTTTAGGTGCAAGGAAAATGCACAGAAAGGACTAAGGTAGCTTCTGCTCTGCCTGCAGAGGACAATGTGTAAAGATGTAAGGGTGAAGCCAAGGGTACAGTGGAGAACCCAAAGGTTTGAAAAAGCCGGGAATGTGGATCATCCAAGGAAAGCTATGGAAGTTAAAACCCCTGGAAGTGCTGCACAGGTGGAGTCACTCAAGCCTTTTGCAGCTTGCAACCAGATTACTTCAGATGCTGAGTGGAGAACTCCAGGACTTAATGTTTGCCCTGCTGGATTTTGGATTTGCTTTGGTTCCAATGCTTTGTATTCCACTGTTTGTAACTTTTGGAATGGTAAAGTTATGCCTTTATATGTTGGAAGTGCTTAACTTGTTTTCATTTGTATGGGGGTTATAGTTAAAAGTTTGCCATAGATCTTGGAGGAGATTTGGAACTTGGACTTTTCAACAATGCTGAAACTGTTAGGACTATGGCAACTCTTGGAGATTGACTTAAATGTCTTTTGTATTAAGGAAGTACATGAGTCCTTGGGGGTCCAGGGGTGGAATATATTGGGTGTGATCCTGTGTCCCCCCAAGGACTTGTAATTTGGATGGGGCTGAGTCTGACATTTGTGACTGGTTTGTTGTATGGCTCTGGGATTGGTAATGTGAGTACTGCACCTGCCCACGAGTGGAGCTGACTGATTGAGTAGTTTGAGGAACTCAATCTAAAGCGGTGCAGAGAAGATGAGACTGAGAGAGATAAGGAAGAGGCCTTTAATGCGGAGGGCATGGGAGAGCTTTAGGGGCTGGGAGGTGTAGAAGCTCTCAACAAGAACAAAGGAGTGTAGTTACTTTTATCAACTTTGGCTAGGGGAGAGGAGTTTGGGAGGTGGGCAAAATGGTATATTAACAGCTGATTTGAAGTGACATCTGCCTGTTTAAAACAGGAGACAATGATTTACGGGGGTCTGGGGGTGGGGGCTTGGGGGGTTGTGGAGTCTTGGGATTGATGAGGGCTCAGCACACATGCAGAAAGTGAGTGGGAGGTTTATCTCTGGAATGAGAAGGAGAGCACAGAGGTTACCCTTGGAGACCTAAGTTGTTTCTCTGGGTCCAGTACCAATTTGGGTGGATGTCATGTTACAGATAGCTAAGCCCCAGGCTAGCAGAATCTATCATTTCCCATTGTTTTGATTTATGGGTGAATAGGGGCAGCGTTCATCTTATACTACTTCCGGCTGGAGAAAGGGGCACTGTGGTTGGGGCTGTTGCAGTTGTCAGGATGATAGGTTAGGCCCATGTTGAAGCTGGTGCCAGGGGTCTCAGCCAGGACCAGGAGCTCTCTGATAGTGAAGGTCTGTATCCTGGATGGAAGAAATCTTGGGGAGAAAAAGTTTAAAAAGACAGGGAGGTATAAGTAAAAACATGATGAGTAGTATGAGAGGTCCCAACAAGGGGAGGAGATAGGGGGTCTTGCCCCTTAGAGAAGACCCGGTAGAAAAACCTTGTCAGTGATATTAATGTTGCTAGAGAGAATCTCAAATGTTTGCTTAAGGAGGGAAGAAATGGAGAGCTGTAGTGTGGGGGGAGAGACAGTGTCAGCAAGAGTACTTAGAAGTGGGGCTCTAATGAGCATCGAATAAAATACGAGGCCTGAGGAGTGACCCAGTCTGTCATATAGAGGCATATCTCTATGTTTTGTCTAAGGAGTATTGGTGAAAGGAGATGTTTTGGATGATTATATCTAAAGTCATGTTTTTTGTTGTTACATTTATGTCTCATGTTTATGTAGAGGGGCAAAGCTGACAGTATAGGAAATAAAGAGTGACAGATGTATTGATGGCTATGTAGTCAATTGTTGCAAGGGTTATCAGTTTTGGAGACAGTGGAGGTACAGGTGGGGGCATTGTGGGTGCTTGTAGAAAGGGTAGAGAGAGGTTGGGTTTGAGCTGGGGCCACTTGATGCGTGTTGTAGTATTGGAGAACCTTGGCTTGAACCTGAGATTTTAGGTTGGGATGTATGTGGGAGAGAAGAACAGCGAGGCTGAAAATTGTGGAGTAGGCTGTCAGTAAATTTGTGTGTCCTAGAAGGAGAGTGAGCAGAAGTAGAGGAAGAGGGAGTAAGACTGAGGGCTTTATTTTAGGCAGTGTAGGTAACTTGAACCTCAAATCATAGTGAAGGATAGGAGAGTTTTGGTGTCGTAGAGAGAGATTGTCTGAAGTATGACAGTGAAGATGAGAACCAGCAGTAAAGAAGGACAAGGAAGTAAAGGAGTAACAGAACAATGGGCTATGAGCAGGTGAGGCAGAGGTATGTAGGTCTTATGATGAGACATGTGTGTATAATCTATTAGTTTTTATCTGGAGAGTGTCCACGAAGTTGGTGGGTTGGGAAGGAAGCAGTTAAGTGTCTTGTGTGAAATAAGGTTGTTGGGGCAGTGGGGTGAGTGGACTATAATTGATTGCTTTAAAGTGAACTCTTTGGCCTCTTGTGTTAGTGTGGCTGCTGAGGCAAGTGCTCAAAGGCAGGGAAGCCAGCTCTGTATTGTGTCATCTTATTGTTTTGAGAGGTAAGCTACTACTTGGAAGGAAGGGTGTGTGTGTGTGTGTGTGTGTGTGTGTGTGTGTGTGTG
>RJWM01027073.1:0-27400 GCA_004363535.1 Dasyprocta punctata | reverse complement strand
TTTTGCTCCCCAGACTGGTTAGAGCCGCCCTATATCCCTGATTACACAGTGCTCTGTCAGACTTCTGTCGCCACTGCTTTGAACCACCCGGATCCTGAGCAGCCCACAGATGCCCCGGGGTGGGTTCACTCCGCCCCAGCCTCCTGCAGACACGGATCAGCCGCCAGCTGGGGCCGGGAAGCTGCAGAGTGAGCTCCCCCCCTCCTGCCTGCCTGCTGGGTGCCAATGAGCTGGTGCTGGCAGCTGCCGCCAGGACGGGGCTGGTGCAGGGCTGGGTCCTCTCTCTAGAAGCCTAGGACTCCACTTCTCTCTGTCTTCCCTACCAGCCAGTTTTACCATGGAGGGAAGCCCTTTTCAGGCACCTGAGGGTCAGTAGAGGTCTGGAACAATGAGAGGCCACCAGGTTGTGGGAGCTATGGAAGCACAGTGTTAGCATTGCCCCACAGGGTCGGGTGAGGTGTCCAGACCTGGAGAGCTGAAAATTCTCCAGGAGCTGCCCCAGACCCCAGGGTGCTTTGTAGCATCCTCAGGGCGAATCACAGGGAGGAGGGGAAAGGCCCAAGAGATGTTGTGGTGGAGACATCAGACATGGGGAGGGGGCCAGACAGAAAATGGCAGAGGCAGACGTTCAAAGGACTCATGGGGGTGAAAGTTTTGCACTATCTTCTGGATAGAAAACTTCCTGTGCATGTTCAGGACTATTATAATTTGAGTTGTTTAAATATGTGCATTGTTTATATTTGGTTCTTTGAGACAGCATCTCACTGTGTGATTTAGGCTGGCCTTGAATTCACTATGCAACCCAGACTGGCCTCAGACTTGATCCTCCTGCCTCAGCCTCCCCAGTGCTGGGATTACTGATGTGCACCACCACGCCTGGCTGGCTATATTTACACTACAGGTACATTCTCCCAACTGCTGTGAGCTCAACTGAGATCTTTAATCCTGCCAACAACTAAGTGACATAAATATGTTCATCCCTCAATGTTCTTGGTGCATTGGCTTCTAGAACCCCCATGGATATAAAAATCCATGAATGCTCTAGTCTTTTCTATGAAAGTAGTATTTGCATATGAGTTAGCCAGCTTCCTCTGCTATGACAAAATAACCAAGACAATCAACTTATAAAGGAATGAAGTTTTTCTTGGCTCATGGTTTCAAGAGACTCGGTCCATGGTTTATTGGCTTTCTTGTTTTGGCCCTGTGGCAGCACAGTACATCATGATTGGAATGCATGGTAGAGGAGCAGCTCACCTCACGGTGACCAGGAAGCAAACAGAAAGGTGTGTGGGAGGGGTTCCAATAAAGGAAATACCCCAAATGACCTAACTTTCTCCCATTAGGCCCCACCCTCTAAAGTTTCATCCACATCCCAGTAGCACCACAGGCTGACAGCCAAGCCTTCAACATGTGGGCATAACAGCGTATAACCTAGGCACGCCCTCCTGTGTCCTTAAATCACCCCTAGGTCATGCTCAACACCTTGTGTGGCAAATTCAAGTTCTTCTGCAAAAATAACTATTTGGATTTTTTTCTAAATAGTTTTGATCTGAAGTTGGTTGAACCCACGGATCTGCAAAGTCAAGTCCATAGAGAGGAAACCCGAGACCAGGCAACATCCTGTAACAGCCAAGTTTGCCGTGGCAGGTAGTATATGAGGAGGGCCCCAAACAACCTTACCCCTTGCTGTGTGTTCAATCCACCAGTTCTTCCCTCTGAGGGTGGAGCCGGAACCTGGGTTGGACCCATAACTGCCTCAACCAATGAATGTAGGAGACGTGATGTTCTGAGGTGCTTTTGCTGCCCCCACCCCGGGACCCTAGCCTCTGTGGTGGGGGCAGCCCAAGCACCCAAGTGGAGATGCCCATCTGGGGAACTGAGGCTCCTGACTGACAGAACCAGCTGAGCCTGGACTGATGTAAAGCTCTTAGAAGCAGTTCTTTTCATTTTCCATGAAGATGGCTCATCCAATATTTGGGAGGCTGAGGCAGGAGCATGGTGAATTTGAGTCCCACCTGGGCAACTTAGTGAGACTCTGTCTCAAAATGAAAAGTAAGAACTGGGTATGGTGGTGCACACCTGTAATCCCAGCACTCAGGAGACTGAGGCAGTAAGTTCGAGACCATCCTGGACTACAAAGTGAGCTCAAGGCCAGCCTGAACTGCATAGTGAGACGCTGTCTCAAAAAGACAGAAAAAAAAAATAGTAAAAAGAGCCACGGAAGTAGCACAGTGCAAAGGTCTTGGGTTCAATCCCCTCCCCCAAAATACCAGAATTAGAGAAACAAAACAATCCCTGGCCAATAAACGGAGGAGATGGGATCCTGGTCACTCAGGGTCCACTATGCCAGCGCTGTCCCCTGGGGATGAACTGTCACCACTGATGGCTTAGGTGGTCATCCGGAGGTCAGGTCCAGCACCCTGAGGTGGGGCTGAGTAGGCTTCTTTTCATGCTCCAGGTGCAGGTGGACACCATCCGCCCCTGGGAGCCCTGTAACACGCAACTCTCTGGACCCCCAGGGCCAGCCCCAGGTGAGATTCACCACTCCAGCCAGACTTTGGCTCTACAGCCAGCTGCCCGGATGCCCCTGGAGGGCCTACAGGCCTGAACTGTTCCTGGGCTAATGGGATGCATTGCCCTTTCCCTTCTTTCCAACCTCCTCCTCCAGGTCTCCATGTGACTCCACAGGTCAAGGGAAAATGAGCCCAGGGGCTAGCAGCGTGGCTGAGGCGGAGCCCTGGGTCCTCCACCTCCATCCCCTGAGGCTGGCTCCAGAGAGATTCTTAGCACCTGTCTTAGTCTGCTTTCTGTTGCTATAACACAATTCTGCAGGCTGGATGATGTATAAAGGAGAAAGGTTTATTTAGCTCACAGTTCTCCCAGTCAGGAGCACAGGGTCACATCTGTGTGGCTTCTGGTGCTGTCCTTCCTGCTGGCCATGGCCTGGGGAGGGCCTCACACTGAGCAAGCCAACCAGGGAGGGGTGGTTTTATAAGAGCCACTCCCTGGACAGCCCATTAATCAAAAGGGGGAAGGTTGTACCCCGCTATTCCAAAGCAGAGGACTTGAATAGCAGGGGACCCCAAGCTGATCCTGCCAATACCGCCCACTGTCTCTCCCAGGCTCTCTAGCTGCAGGTTGATTGCAGAGAACACTTCAAAGGGGAGAGTGACCGGAGTGTGCCATCAACCCCCTTGTCCTAGTAGAGGGGCCCCGTGGGACCTGGAGGGCTGGATACCTGTCCCCTGCGGTCGGGCAGGGGCATCCCTGTGCATACAGATGCCTCATGACCTCAGGGAAGCTAACAGTGAGGGGAAGGTCGGTAAAGAGAGAGCAGAGGAGAAGCCGGCTTTTGGGGGCACAGGTCTAGGGTGCGTGAGGGGCGCAGCTTTGGCTTTGGCTGCAAATGATGATTGCATAATAATATGCAGTACGCTGATTATTGTTACTCTCCCGTTGGCTGGTTGTGAAATTGTTTTGCTTGGGTTTCTTACTTTCCTTTCGTTTAAAACTTTAAAAAAAAAAATGATGATTGCATCTTAACTATGTTTCGGATCTAGCAACCATCATTACTGAAATCAGGTTTTTGCGGCCAAAAGTGACCCGAGGAAGGTGTGTGTTCGTCTAGGATCAGGGGTGAAATCGGTCACGCGGGACAAGTTTCACAAAAGAAGTGGGGAAAAGAGAATGAAGCTGTTTTCTGATGACATCCAGTGATCGGGATGTCCCCTTGCTCCTCAAAGCGGTTACACAGCCACAGGATAATCCCAGCTTGCGCGGGCGGCCGGGGCTGAGACGCGGTGGGCGAGCTGTGACCGCAGCCTCAGCGCCTCGGAGTCACGTTCTCCGCACCAGCTCCGTGGGGATTTGAATGCGAGGTAGTGACACACACTGGATTGTTATAGAAAAATAAAGATTTGTTTTTCACGCTGGCGGGTGTGGCTATGAGATCAGGACTCAGCACTGCATGAATGAAGTAAATCAACAAGTGGTGCCTATGGGCATGAATGCTTCAACGCGGCCCTCGGGCAGGGCAGGAAGTGTAGACAAGGGTTTGCTCAGTGCCATCACCGTCGCCGTCCTCCCCTCCGCCCCTTCCCCTTCAGCAGCCCTCCGTCAGGCCGCACAGGGCGCCTAGCTCCAGGGACAGCCCTGTGTCACGGGTGGGGCGGCCCAGGGACCTCCGTCTGCTCTCGTTTCTCTCCCGCCACGCTCCGGCAGCTCCAGCGTGCAGCGAGGACGAGATGCTGCCACGGTGGGTGGCAGTGACCCTCCTAGGCCGGTACCTTCTGTCCCATCCCTCCCTAGCCCCAGACTCAGTCTCCCTTCCGGGGCCCAAGCCCGGGCTCAGGGACCACCTGCAGCCCTGGGTGTCCTCACCTCTAAATGCTGCCCCTCTCCTGCCGCCCCCTGGCCCAACACAAGGAAACTTCTCCCCCCATTTCATGTCCCCCACTTCCTGCAGACCTCCTCCCTCCAAAGCATAGGTGAACCCCAGGACTTCTGGTCGTTGGAGCTCTCCTTTCTCAGAACCTGTGTGGCCAGTCTATACGCAGACCATGTTAGGAAAGCAGGAAAAGACTTTCAGAACAATTTAGTCCAAACCCCCTGATTTACAGAAGGGGAAGTTGAGGCTCAGAGCCACACCTGTACACAGTGCAGTCCGGCTCCCTGAACCTCCAGACGCCGATCCCTCCTGCATACACCGCCTCGGGCGATCCCCGCCACACACCCACTGCCTGCCCTCTTTCCCCTCCCAGGCAGGAGGCAGGGGTGTCCAGAGGCCTGCAGTGGGCATCGTCAGGGTGGGCAGGGACATCCCCCATCACCCCCGATACACACACTGAAGCTCTGAGGTCCCAGATGAGTGAGATGCAGCAAAGGTGGGCGGTAACTCCTTCAGAGGGGAGCCCAAGGACGGTTTCCATGGAGACCAACAAGGCTGTGGTTTCCAAGACACCAGCAGGAGGTCGATGAGCTTGCTGTGTATGTCACCCGAACATTTCCAACTGCTTTATTCTTCTGATCAAACCTGGGCCTAATGCAGAGCTTTCTTTCTGAGACAGCAATGAACCACTAAAGACAGGGGAAATAGGTGAAACGGAAGAGTTAGCTATGGGGAAGGCAGCACACATTGGGCATCAGACTACCCGAACTCAGGCACAGAGAACAGTACAGACAGACAAAAAGGCTAAGAAAAATAAGCTCTACCCAAAACCTAACCCTAAGCCAAGAACTAGTCCCAGGCCTAGTCCGAACTATACCCTGAACTGTAACCCTATCTCTAATTATAACCTTAAACCTAACACTAACATTAGCCCTAACGCTAGCCCTAGACTTAAACCTAACCCTAACCCTAGCCCTAGCCTGAACACTAACCCTAGCCTTAGGTCTAACACTACCCCTAGCCTGAACTCTACCCTTAACCCTAATCCTGTCCCTAATCCATAACCCTAGACTTAGCCCTAACCCTAGCCCTAACCCTAACCTTAGCCCTAACCCTAACCCTAACCCTAGCCCTAACCCTAACTGTAGCCCTAACCCTAGCCCTAGCCCTAGCCCTGACCCTAACCCTAACCCTTAACTCTAACCTCTAATTCCTAACCCTCACCTTGCTAGTCCTGCTTCCCTGGGGTCCCTGGTATCCCAGGGTTCTGAGGGTCCTCCTAGGAGCAATAGCTGTCTTTCTAAACTACCTCATTCTTTGTAAGCAGAACAAAATATTGTACATATTTTTTTAAACCAAGTTTCCAATCAAGGGACTTTGTTTTCAACTTCTTGCTAATGCAACACTAAATACCCTTCTTGTACATGTATTTTTGTATACCTGTTTGGGTATATTTGTAGGATAAATTCATAGCAGTGAAATGTCTGGGTCCAAGATACTGCATTTTGAAATGTGATATTGCAAAACCAATTTAATATCACTACTGGTGCAAGAGAACTTGTGCACAGGCAAGAAAACTAGGTATTAAACATTTTTTTTAAAAAAGCAAAGGCTGGCCGGAGCTACATAGTGCGACCCTGCCTCAAAAAACCAGGGCCGGGAGTTTGACTCAGTGCCTTAAGCACCTGCCCTGGCAGGCGTGAGGTTGTGAGTTCAATGCCCGGTGCCGCAAAAAAAAAAAAAATAAAATAAATAAATAAAAATAAAAATAAAAAAAGCAAAGGAACACCAGGCATGGGGGTGCACACCTATAACCCCAGCATTCAGGAGACTGAGGAAGGAGGATTTCTCTGAGTTCAGGGGCAGCCTGGAGTACATAGCGAGTTTGAGGTCAGTCTGTCTCCAAACAAACAACAACAACAACAACAAAAAAAAAAACCCACAAGGCCAACTGTTCCAGCTTAATCTATGAGACCAGAAAAACTTTAACACAAATTCCTGACAAGGACAGAATGAGAAAATTATATGCCAGAGTTACCTACAAACACATACTCAAAACTGCTACACATGACATTAGCAAATAGAATCCAGAAGCAGAGAAATACATAAAGACCAAATTATTTATTTTTCACATTAACAGGTTAAATCCTATGCATAGATGCAGAAAAACCTTTTGATAAAATGAGCCATCAATTCTTGATTAAAAAAAAAACATTTTTACACTTGGGAGGCTGAGGCAGGAGAATCATTGTGAATTTGAGACCAGCCTGGGCTACAGAGTGAGCACAAGACCAGCCTGAACTGCATAAGGAAAACTTGTCTCAAAAAGACAAATTAATTAATTAATTAAAATTAAAATTAAAAAATTTTTTTAAAAGAATAGAGAACTTTAATCTCAAAAAAATCATCTCCTAATGTCTAACACTAACTATATTCAAGATGAATTTCTCTTAATGACAATAAAACAATAAGATTTGTGACCATTACCATGGTGCTTGAGCTCCTAGCTTCTAGCAAGATAGTACAAGAAAAAAAGTTTTGATTATTCAAATGGAACAAAATTTATGCATAATCAGTGGAATTGCTTATATAGAAAACACAAAAGATTCCTCAGTTAATTTCTTGGAATAAGAAAGACAGTGTGGGAAAATTTGCTGGACCAATGCTAAAAAATAAATCACATTTCTACACACTAATACCATTTATGGTGGATTAACTAATGGGAAGCTTGTAAAACCCAGCTGAACTGAATCAGTGCGGTGCCGGGTGCGGAAGGCCCACCTGAGGATCGCTGCCAACAGCATGAAAGGAGACCTGGAGGGGAAGATGGTGCTGCTGATTCTCCTGGGGAAATTTTTCACGCTGGCTTCCTGATATGAACTCAGCTGTTCTTATTGTTGGAGGACCCTGTGTCCTCTCTGTCACTGAGGATGGCTGTGGTGCTTTTCGGGGAGCCCTGGTCCTTACCTTGAGTGCTGCTTCCTGGCTCCAGTGCAGACCCCTCAGCCTGCTGGCACAGATCCTTCACCCCGCTGACACAGACTTTCTAGCTTCCACCGCTGACCTTTGGGCCTTCCCAGCACAGATCCTCAATACAGACTTGCATGGGACACTGCCGTGGGCTCCAGGTCTCCAGCTGGACTTGTGCAGGACATTGACATGAGATCCAGGCCCTCAGCTGGATTCTTTGGGTCTCTAGTGTGTGGACAGGTCTCCTGCAGTTGTTTTGCATTTGACTCTTTGGGTGAATATTATAAAATAATCCTATAAATTATGTGCCTGGTATTAAATCTTTTCCCATGTAAAACCCTGACTACAACGCCATCTTACTCTCAATCCACTGGCAAACACTCGTAAGCAAGGTTAGCATGAACATCTATGCAGGGTGGGCGGGGCGCAGATGGGCTTAGCTTCCCATCTGGCAGGACTTCTGAGCTGAACACTTGCACGCTGTGTGAGCCAACGGCTGCACGTCTGGGTGGCACAGTAAGAGGAACCCTTGCCCCGGGTGGGCCAGAAGCCCCATATAAAATGTGCCAAGGGGATCGTAATTGTAAGAATACAGAAAGAACCCACCACGCCTGGAAAGGCTGAGTTTGAGACCAATCTGGGCTATATAGTGAGGCCCAGTCTCCAAAAACAAAACAAAACAAAACAAAACAAAACAAAACCCCAAATAGTTGTAGTTTAATGGGTAATCAAGTTGTATGTTCATATAATAGGCTGTTACGCATCAACAAAGATTGGTTTTAGACACATAAGATCAACGGAGAAAAGCAAGTCAGAAAATAAAATATGCACAGTATTTTCTCACCATTTGTATACTGCTTCGAGCAAAACTACATTAGGGGATTTTATATATGGCATACTTATGAATAATCTCAGAAAAAGGCTAAGAATAGCTGGATTGGCTAACGGATGTAAGATTGATTAATATGTGAGAAATTGACATTGTTTTTTGAGACAGCATCTCTCTATGTGGCTCAGATTGGCCTGAACTCACTGTGTAGCCCAGGCTGGCCTTGAACTCAGGGTGATCCTCCTGCCTCAGCTTCCAGAGTGCTGGGAGTACAGGCTCAAGGTTGTCTCTGCATCTAAGGACAAGTGTCTGTGCACCAGTTCAGGTGTTGACGGGCCTTTCCAGGCTGTCGAGGTGGGGAGATAGGGGGCAGAGGCTGAGGTGACCAGGAGTCTGAACACGCAGCCCCTAGCGAGCCCGCAGCCTCTTCTGGAATCTGAACTGGCTTTGTGACTCGCTCTGATTAGCAGAATGCGACCAAGTGAACTTCTGGGACTTCTGCTCCCCGCGCCTTCAAGGCTCGGTAGCTTCTGCTCCCCCACAGCTGGAGCTCAGTTTCAGGGCACCATGGGGTGACCAATGACTGTGTGGATTGAAGCCCTTGGAGGCTGAGTCCCTCTGGGTCTCCAGCCCCTGGCAGCCCCCAGCTGAACACTAAGCGAGGAACTCACCCCTCAAGCAGCGGGTCTGCCAACCACAGAGCCAGGAAAGTCACCAAGGCTGCCTGCCGGGCCACGAGGCTCATGCGGGTGTGTGCAGGCTGTCCCGAGTCAGCCGGGGTGCCAGCCACGCCGCTCCTTACGCTGCAGCTGGACAGTACCGTGTGTGACAGACACTCGCCACGCTTTCCACCAGAACGGAAACCCGACGGCCCTCACTGGGGGTGGACGGTATCTCCCAGTTTTGTGTTTTCTTTGTAACTGCAATTTAAGCATCATTTCATGTGTAATTATCACTTCTATTTTTCATTCTGTGGTCTGTTGATATTCTTTGCCCACTTATCCACTGGGCTGTTCATTTTTTCACGATGACTTACAAAAATTCTACGTTTGGAGGAAAATGGCCCTTCTAATGTCATGTTTGAAAATCAGGGCCGGAGACATAGCTCAGCAGCACAGCACCTGCCTGGCAAGTGCAAGGTTGTGACTTTGATCCCTGGTCCCCTCACCCCGCCCCGCCAAAAAAAAAAAAAAAAAAAAACAGAAAAGAAAAAAAATCATTTCCCTCAATTTCCAGTTTATAAATTTTTAGTTTTATGGTATGTTTTGATATATTGTAATTTTAACTTTTACCTTCTATAAATTCTAACTTGAAGAGTATCATGTTTACAAAGGTTGCCAGGCATGGCAATCCCAGCACTCAGGAGGCTGAGGCAGGAGGATCTCTGTGTTTGAGGCCAGCCTGGGTTACAAAGTGAGTTCAAGCCAGCCTGAACTGCATAGTGAAACCGTCTCAAAAAAACAAAAATAAAATAAAATAAAATAAAAAGGCCATTTCTCCTCCAAGATTAAGACATCTTTTCTTTCAAATACTTTTTTCTTTTCTTCTTCTTTTTTTTTTTTTTTTGAGACTGGGTCTTGCTGTGTCCCAGGCTGGCCATGAACTCCTGGGTTCAAATGATCTTCCTGCCTCGGTCTTTGAGCGCTGGCCCAGCTCCAATTATTTTTATGATTTCATTTCATACTTCAAACTTTCTACCCATGTGGCATTCATTTATATAAGGACATAAAATTCAGGTTTTTCGAAAAGGCTGGTATATTGTTCCATTAAAAATAACCCGCACATGTTCCCAAACTGAAATGCCCCTCTGTGGATGGTATCAAATAGCCCTGTAATTTAACTCAACTTCTGGGCTCTTACCACAACCTATTGAGCTCTTCCTCTCCTACTGCAAACTCTTTCCTTACATTGTTTTTAGTCTTCGCAATGCTGGTGCTGGGGACGGACGCTGGGACCGTGTACCTGCCGGGCAAGTGCCTGTTCCATGGACCTGCCCACCCGCACCTGCACCCGCGCCCGCCCAGCCTGTCTCACTCCACCCTCCCTGCTGTCATTTCCCATGCAGAACACCTGAAGGGCTCCCCTTTACCTTACTTGGCCGTCCCCTATATTTACTTTTCCCAAAGAACTCACTGTACCAAATTAAAAACCAAATTTCATTGGCATCTGAATTGACTGCACCACATTTAACTCACTGTATAGCCCAGGCTGACCTCGAACTCCCGGTGATCCTCCTGCCTCAGCTTCCCTACTGCTGGTACTAAGGCTTTGAATGTGAGCTTGGGGTCATCACGCCCAACCTCGGTTCCGCTCCGTCAAGAGCCGATACCCGAGGCCCAGACACTGGAGAACATGACACCGTCCTTTGCTGGAGGACAAACACTGTGACATCATCAGCCACACACGGCAGTAAAAGCAGCTTGACCTTGGCCAGGCTGCCCAGGGCCTGTGGGCGCTTTCCTCCCTCCCTGCAGGGCTCAGATGCGGGTCCCCAGGAGACCACACAGCAGACACCCACGGCCTCCTTCTGGGCCAGGTGCCAAGGTCTGCTGTCCCCACCGACGTC
Source organism: Dasyprocta punctata (assembly GCA_004363535.1). Lineage (NCBI taxonomy): Eukaryota > Metazoa > Chordata > Mammalia > Rodentia > Dasyproctidae > Dasyprocta > Dasyprocta punctata. The sequence continues at coordinate 16,648 of RJWM01027073.1, read as the reverse complement.
CACCCTGCCAGCGCCCCTACCCGCCACATCTCGGTCACAGTCAGAAGTAAAAGATTTTTATTATCTACAGACACTTCTGAAAAGAGATCTAATAGAGAAAATATACAAAGCGTTTAAGAGCTGCCTCTCGGGGTAGCACCCAAGCGGGACCGGGGGCACCGGAGCCCCCCACAGGCTTGGGGCCGAGGACAGTCGGCATCTGAAACATCTGTAAAAACATGCAAAAGTGAGAAGGAAAGGAAAACGTCGTGGTCCCCTCGGGAAGAGGTGGGGTGCAGGTACCAGGTGGCCTCCCTCCCCTCATCGGTCACAGAGCCCCGGGCTGGAGAAAGCAACACGACACCTGGCCCGTTCCCCAAAGCCCAAGGGCCAGCGGCCCCGCTGCGGGGACCCGGCTGTGCTCTCGGGAGCCAGGGACGGGCCCGGCTCCCCGGTTCTTTGGTTCCACTCAGAGAACATTGTGCTGAACTGACTCATCCCGCCCGACCCTGGCGCCTGCCGGGGGGCTGAAGGCACTGATGGGGATCCCGGGAACCCCAGGACAGCCACCATCCCTTGTGCCCTGGTGGGTCCAATCTGGGCACATCCGCCACCCTCCGCCCGTGCCCGGCCTGGGCACCTGTGCCGTCCAGGGCAACGCCCGCAGACCTCCCGCCTGCGTGGACGGTTAAACCCCACGCCACCCACCCTCCTTCTAGTCCTGCACCTTGGCCTGGACGCTGGGGTCCAACTTGAAGACAGTGGGACACAGAAACCATCTTGGGGCGACCCCTCCCCCCCACACCCCGGGAGTCAGCAGCGGCCTGGGACAGGGAGGCAGGAGGCGCCGGGAGCGGGGAGGGGCAGGTCACAGCTACGGGAAGGCGTCCACAGCACACGCTAAGCGAGGGCAGGGGCGGAGGCGGCAGCGCGGCTCACGCCGCCTGGCAGATGCGGGTCTCCACCACGAAGGTGTTCTCGAAGTGGCGGATGGCGTTGCATTGCTGCGCCCCGCGCTTGTTGATTCCTGGGAGGAAACAGAAAAAAATCCCAGTGAGCCCTGGGTCCCAGCCGGGACAGGCGGCCACCCTGAGCCTGCCAAGGACCTCAGGACGTGACACCGGATTCACAGCATGGGGAAGTGCCGAGGGCCCAGCATCCGGAGTCAGACTCTGCCTGTACCTGCCGCCTCCCTGCTGGGTGACTCAGGGCTGTTACGCAACCTCTCTGTGCCTCATCTCCCCATCTTTCAAAGCATAGCTAGAATGACAGTGATGCGGATGTTGGTGATGCCACGAATGCTTGAGTAGCGTGAGTTGTCATTATTGTTGCTGCCCCGGCTCTGGGACAGCTGGGCCAGGCACTGCTGCAGGCGGCAGGGGTCTGGGGTCCAGGGTGGGCCCAACACTCACGCCTCCGCGTGGCCCGGCGCCGCAGCCGGTAGGTGTCCTTCCCGCTGCACAGGTGGTAGATGAAGGAGCCCAGGGCCTCCTTGTCGCTGACGTGCTCCGTCACCACCATCTCCTCCTGCATGATGTAGGTCTGCGGCAGGTAGGTCCCTCTCTGCACAGGGAGCGGGCAGGGCGCAGGTCAGCACCCAGGCCTGAGCTCCCCGGGGAGAGGATGGGGGAGCCCCGCTCACCTTCATGTTCATGAGCAGCTCCCAGAAGTTGCGCGGGGGCAGCACGATGGTGGTGTTGAGCTCGATGACGTAGCACTTGTCCAGGGAGATGTCGTGGTAGGCGGTGAGACCCTGCACCAGAGATGCCACTCAGTCTCCGGGGAGGAGCGGGTGGGACCCGGGGTGAGCTGCAGGAGGCTCTTCAGCCAGCAGAGCCCCAGAGCCCACCGCTGCATCCCTGGGCCCCGGGCTCCAAGGAGCTGTGGCCTCCATCTCCTCCACAGCTGCTCCGCTCGGCCTCAGTCGGCAGGCGGGGCCACTTCCCAGTGGAGAGCCCCCCGCCTGTCCATCGCCCCGGCTGCCATAAAGGATCTCACCATGGGTCTGCAGCCCTGGGTAAGGTCTGGGGCACATGGCTATGTTCTGTGTGTGTTTCACCAAACCCGTGAGGTCCGACATCCCCAGGCCCAGCCTGGACGTTGGTGACAGGTGCTCCGCCCCGGGGCCCCTGCGGACCTCTGCTGTGGGTCGCCCAGGACATGAAAAGCACCGTCAGCGCTGCGACCCCTACTGGGCTTTGGGAAGCGAGTTCAGGGGAGAGAGCTGGGGCCTGTGCTTTGCTGGCCACAAAAACAGCGGCAGAGGAGGATGGGCACCTTGAGGGGGAAGGGACTGACCAGGAAGCGTGGACAGGAACCAGACCTCAGCCTGGCCAGCAGCACATGGAAAGCCACATGGCCGCACGCTCAGGACACCCGGCAGTGGGCGCCCAGGGAGCAGACGCGAAGCCGTGATGGCCCCATCAGAAAATCCCCCACTTCGGGAGGACGCTGTCACCTATGTAAGGACAGCAACGTCTCCAGAAGCCTGGTGACCGTAACCGCAGACATCAGTGACACACAGGTTAGGAATCAAGGCCCCAGGACGCGCTCCCGGCCAGCCGCCGGCCGCCCGCAGGTGGCCTCACCCGCTGGAAGTCGTGGATAATGTCTGCAGGGTCCCCGCCGCCAAACTGGGGCACGGGGACATTGATGCGCTCGTAGTTCTCCTCGAGGTAGATCTTCACGTCCTCCTCCAGTTCCATCCGCGTCCGGACCTGCGACAGGGAGTCCTCGTACAGCACGCCGCAGTGGAAGAAGTTATCTCGGGCCAGCTGCACAGGGCGAGAGAGAGGGAGACGGGCGGTGACGCGGCCACCTGTCCCCATCACGCCCGGAGGCTTGGAGAAGGCGACTCAAGACTGCACAGGCGGAAGGAAGATGTTCGGGGCTGCCAGTTCCTAGTGGAAGACCACTGGGAGCCTCAGTTTCCCCATCAGAAGCACGATGATGCCTGAGGTCCTCTGTGGCCCCCAAGTCCTCGAGTCTGTGAAGTGGGGCAGCCTCAAGAGGACCAACCGCCCCTGGGCCCTTCCTGGAGGGGACTCTGGGACAGGCCGGCCCAGCTGGGCACCCCAGGGGTCGCACTGGCAGGGCATGGGGGAGGGGTGCAGAGGGAGGTAAAGAGCTTGAGGCACCTTTGATGGCACCGTGCCCCTCTGGGTCCTGTGCAGCTCTCCCGGGAGTCCGGGGTGAGGAGCCCCAGGAGGCTGTGAGCGGGGGCTGGGAAGAGACAACACGGGGAGGAGGAGCTGGACAAGGGGAACCTAGGACCAGTGGGAAGCTGGCCTTGGGGGAAGCGAGGTGCACGCGATGGGAAGCCCTGAAGGCGGGGGAAGTACCCCGCTGAGGGCGCTAGGGAAAGCCCCCAGGGACACAATGCTTCAGAAATTTCCACAGTGGAAAAGTTGGGTGACAACAAAGTTAAATGCTCAGAGGTGAGCGGTCACTCGAGTCAGCAGTGACTGGCAAGGCCCACCCTTTGGTCACCCCTAGGTTCCCCCTTTTAGGTGCACTTATGCTTACTGAGCCTCGTGAACTACTTTTACTTCTACAACCTCACCCTTCAGTTCCCGAATGTGGTGACACTGCCGCCCCTGCAGCCCACCCTCCTGCTCGGAAGCCCCTCTGCCCCTCTGGGTCTGCAGCCCAAGCGTCCACACCCAGAGCAGAGCCAGGTCACCCATGCACAAGGCCCCAGCTCTGGAGGGGACCACAGGGACCCCCAGCTTGCTACTGGGTCAGATCGTTACCTGAGCCAGGAAGAAGTATCTGTAGATGTAGACGGAGGCGAAGACGAGGCCCATGAGCAGCACGACCATGCCCATCGAGAGGTAGCACACGCCGCCCACCGAGCCCCCCTTCTTGGAGCGGTGGTAGGGGGGCCGCTCCTCCTGTGGACAGCAGGGCCAGGTCAGCCAGGCGCCCCAGATTGCGGGCCTGTCCCCTGAAATCTCCCCTTCCCTAAGGGAGACCACCCTCTGGTGGGGCCCAGGGAGGCTGGAAGAAGGGACAGAAGGACAGACGGCCATGTCATCGAGAGGGACGAAGCCTCCTCCTCGAAGCTGGAAATGGCAGCTAGAAGCAATCGCTGGGACCTGTGTCCTCAGCCCTCTTGTCCCATCAGCTTGACCCCTGAGATTCCTTCCACAAGGCCTCAGGGATTGGACTGGACCAAGGAGTCCACAGGAGTCGGGGTGCACCCAGCAGGCCAGGGGTCACGGCTCTGAGCAAGGGGGAGCCAGAGAAGGCTTTGGAGCTGGAGGGCAGCGGGACCCACCCCAGAGCCAGAACGATCGCTGAAACTCTGGGGTCCGGGTGCTGCCCACTATCCCAGCCCCTTCTCTGTGGAGCCGGGCAGTGGTGAGCAGACTGCCAGGGAACTACAAAGCAGGCCAGGCCAGGAGCTTGGCTGGCCAGACCCAGCCATGATGCCAGCCATGCCCCGCCCCCTGCCTCGGCGCCCGGCACAGGAGGAAGGTGAGAGTGTGAACCCGTAGAATGCTTTGCCCGGAGCACCGGACAGACAGCAGCCAGCTGGGTGGCCTTGGTGAGCTTTCTGTCCATCCACCATACCCCACCCACCCAGCTAGCCCGGCTCCCACCTTGTCCGCCCGCAGTGCCCACCAGGCCACCCCTCCTTGGCGCCCAGATCTGGTCCCCACACTCCCTGAGTCTCGAGAAGCCGAGGCAGCTTTGGGGAAGGGCAGAGCCTCCAGCCCAGGAGCCTGAAGTGTCTCATTCTGGCTCTGCCCCTTGGTACTCGGTGGGCCTCAGTTTCCCCAACTGGGAGACAACTAGGTCAGACTGAGCTCTCGGCCCCATGGTGGGCGACACGGGGCCACACGGCCAGGCTCTGCTGTCTCGTGGGACCAAGCGCCAGGTGCCTGCAATCCCAGCGTCGGGCGCTGCAGCCGTCTGCTCCTCGGTCTCAGGCAGATTTTAAGGTGCCCCTCCAAGGTCAGATTGGGTTTCGGGGGCCCAGAGTTGGAAAGCGCCCAGGGTTTCCCACCTCCCATCCCGGCAGGGGTTTTGTTGGGATTAAAAGAGACAAAGACCCTGAAAGCCCTTTGTAGAGGATAAAGTGCGAGACAGAAACAGCAACCCCAGCGCCTGCCCTGCCTTTTCAGGGGGGGCCACAGCCAGCGGCCGGGGCTGCCCTGTGTGCTGTGCTACCGCCGCCGCTGCAGTCTGGAAAACCAGGGAAGCTGGCTTGGGGAAATATGCCCGGATGGACAAGGGGCGGCCTCCCCATCCCAGATCTGAGCTCCTGCGGGGTCAGGAGGCTCCACGAGGGGCCGAACAGGGAAGCCTGCAAAGGAGGTGGTGAGGAGGTTGGTGAGGACCAGGGAGAGGGGAGGAGGTGGCCCTGGCCAGGTGTGGCTGAAAGGGCAGAGGCGCCGTGCAGGACCCCTCACTGTGATGGCCGGGGATCCCCCATCTCACGAGTCTGCACCCTCTCCTAGCCAGGGCAACACATCCCTCTCCCGATCGATGTCTGTGGCAGGTTTCAGCGGGTTATCCGGAGGAACTGCCGTCTTCCGCAGACACGGGCACAGCCGGAAAAGCTTCCCTTCTGGAAAGAGACATCTACACGTGTCTGCGTTAGGAAGGTAAGAGAGGGTGTAGACTCCCCCACCTCGGACCCCGTTCAAGGCAGGAGGCCCCCTGGGGATGCCACAAGGGAGACCTGCGGTGGAGACGACCTGTGATCCCTGCCTGCCTCCAACCCTCCAGCGAGGTGGCCCCTTCCCGGCGGCCCCAAGCTCTGCAGCTCCAGTACTGTTTATGCCTCAGCTGTCTGGTCCTTCTTTGAGTACTAAACTTTGTATCCTTTTCATGCTGATCTGTTTCCTGCCAGTTCATCTCAGAGGCTGAGATGACCAGAACTTTGGGATGGAAGAACGCACGAAATTTCTCTAGGCTGACAAACGCTCCCTTGCTGCCTGCTGCCGACATCGCCAGCACCCACTGGGCCCAGGTCACCCTGCCACCTACCCCCGCCATGCTCCTGTGGCTGCGGAGTCCTGAGGAGCCCCAGGACGGGCCAGTGGGGCCGGCAGTGAAGGGAGGGCGAGACAGGAAACCTCAACAAAAGCCCCAGTGCTGCCTTGGCCTGCTGGACCCAGCCGAGGAAAGGTCAAGCTCAGGTGCCAAAGCCTAGGACACTCGCCCTGCCCAGGCCCTGGCTGCTGGCGGTGACCTGGCACAGCTGCGCCCTGTGGGGAGCACTCTGCAGACCGGGAGGCAGCAGGGAGCTGCGAGGAGGCCAGGAAATGCTGGTCCCCTGTGGGGAGCAGCTAGCAACACTAAGGCATTTGGGGGCTTCTGGTTAGAAAGAAAATCTGCATACTGTTTCCAAGGCGACGGGCTCTCTGAGCACAGCCTCACTGCACACTTGTGTAGGATGCATGAGCCAGACCTGGGGACCTGCAGGGGCTCCACTGGGACCCACAGTGGGGCTATGAAAGGATTCACAAAGCCAGGGGCAAACCAGAGGGGGGCAGACCCCCCTGTTGAAGGGAGGGCTCCCCAGCTTCTGTCCCTGCAGAGCAATGGCCAAATTAGCCACACGTGGACTAAACTACCACCACAGGCTGCCCGGGGAGGCGGAAAAGGGCAGCTAGAAAATAGGAGTGAAGGCTGGGGGTCGGGGTGGTCTCACCCCCGTGGCCCACGCTGTCCCATTCTCCTCTTTCCCAGGCTGCAGGCTCCGGCTGGGAGGGGAGGGCGCCCGCCCATCAGTACTTCAGAGAGAGGCCCAGCCGGGGGTGGCAGGTGACCAAAGGCCCGGTGCCACTGCACACACAGCCCAGGGGTGCAGAAGCACCGACGTCACTTGGTTTCGTGCCGGTGCCAGGTGCTGACGGGGCTGGGGATTCACCACAAGTGGGTCCCACTCCGGTCCCCCACTCTAGCCCCGTGGCCCTGTGGGCAGCATCTCCGTAGAGCAGTGCAATCCGCTCCCTGCGCCCTCGAGTTCTCTCCTGTCCCTGACTGGCAGGCTGTCTCCAGAGCTGTCAATCGCAGGAGTGACAGGCAGGGAGGCTGGAGCCTGGAGGCGGACGCGCTGGTTCTGCTGTGATTTTACCCCAAGTACTAGGAGAAACCCATCCTCTCAGCTGGAGCTAGCCGCCTCCAACCAACCACGCAGGGATGGGCGCGAGAACAGAGAAGAGAATCAGAAAAGCCAAACCCCCCTGGCCAGGTCAGGCCTGGAGATTCGCTGCTCTGTCCCGGGGAGACTCAGACACCAGGGGCCTGGAGCCGGGGCGGAGCCGCCAGACCCGCCCTCCCTCCACCGGGACCCTCCCCCCCTCCACCGGGACCCTCCCCCAAGCGTGCCTCCGGCCCAGGGCCCCAGGCCAGGCCAGGCTGGGAAAGGGAAATTGGATCCCCAGGTATGCGGGCTGGGGGAGGGGGGCTCGCAGGGCCCATTAATCAAAGGCAAACGTCAAGGAGAAAAGCGCAGAGCCCAGATGACTGTAGTTAGCGTGTTTCTCCGCACGTGCAGCCCCCAGCCTGTCTGTGCACGCCCACGCCCGCCTGTGCACGAGTGCGCGCGCGCGCGCGCACACACACACACACACAGGCAGATCATGGGGAGACGGGGTCCGGCGAGGCACAGGGCTGCCCTCCGGCCTCCCAGGGAAGGAGCCAGGACATAGACTCTGCCTTAGCTCAGAGCCCAAACACCTCGGGAAGGTCGGGCAGCTGGAAACCCAGCTACAACCCAACCTGCCCCCCCAGGCACATCCGCTCAGCCGCCGGTCTGGGGACAAAGCCCCTCTTGTTCCAGGGGTTTGCTCGGAAGCTGGGTCGCTACCCTCCAACAGCTCTGCCTCCTTCCTCGGCCCCTCGCGCGGGCCTTCGAGGACCGCCTCTGGACACTCCTGGCTTCCAGTCCAGTTCAGACGTCAGGAAGTGTTGTGGGGTCACCGCTGACCAGGAGAGACCCGAGAAGCTGTCCTGTGCCTCACCATGAGTATAGGACAAAAATCCCAGTGCCCTGCCCTGCCCAAGCCGGTCCTAGCCCCTCTCGCAGTCCCCCGGCCCATCCCTCGGCTGGCACCGTCCTGAGCTACGGCTGCAAAATGGGCATCTGGCCCCACTCACTGCTGGGGCAGGCGGGGGGCCAGGCACAGAGGGAATGAGTCACCTGCTGGCCAGGTGGGCTCGGAAGAGCCCCACAGGAGCAAACGCCATCCAAGTGTCCAGCGGACATGGGCAGCGGAGATGGGCAAAGCCAGCGTTTGACCCCCCCACCCCACCCCAGGCTCTTTTCCAGCAGCTCAGGACCTTGGCAGTCCTGTCCCAGACGTGTCAAGCCTCTTCTCAGGAGCGGTGGGGGGCAGGCCACTCCGCTAGCTCCCACTAAGATGTTATTTCCATTTCGTGTTGGGTTAGGGAAAGAGAGGCCGCTGGGCTTCAGAGCCCAATAAAAGCTGGAGGCTGGATGCCAGTTACTGCCCAGGCCACGCGGGCAAGGGAGATCAAAACAGACCACCTCCAAAGAGGCCGCCTGAGTGTATTTCCAAACGGCCATTCAAAGGGGCCTCAGGGAGGACGGGCTCTGAAAAGCTGTCCCTTTGGAGGAGAATTTGCATGTGTAGACAATCTCAGTCCTCGGTGAACAGCAGGCTCATGGATGAAGGCGGGCTTTCTCTAGCCCTCCACCACGGCTGTCTAGGAAAGAGCTTCTCACCAGAAGATGACACTGGGTGGTCACCTGGCCTGAGGAGGTGACCGTGTAGCGCCTCTGACCTGGGAACCTTTGCCCACACCTTTGAGTCGGATTTCAACCAGCTCCCCTGAGTCTCACTTTGTGTATGCTTTTGTGTTTATATTGCTAAGAAATCGGCAACATCCCCCACCCTGCTAATCTGCATATTTCTAGTTTATTTCACACACTGAAATCACAAGAGTCTTCAGAGGTCCAAGAGAAAACCTGCAATCTCCCCCACGGGGCTGGGCCATTCTGCTGACCCCACGGGCAGGCCGGCGGCCACCGGAAAGGGCCGCTCCTGCAGAGCAGGCCGGGGACCTGCTGACCGAGTTGGAATTACACCTCCCTCGTCCCCAGACCCTCAGCTCTCAGGGGCAGGGCTGGATTCCCAGTGCTAGCTGGGTGCCTGCTCCGGGGAGGCAGCTGGGAAGAGCAAAGCTGTCTCCAGCCGGGCCCCAACTCCTCCCAGCAGGAGGGGAAGGGAGCAGGCCAGCTCCCGTGGCAGAGATCGAGGTCTGAAGAGCCCACGGCAAACTTTCAAAGCTGCAAATCCCACTCTTCTATGTGGGGTGCGCCTCCCCACCCGGGCTTGGGATGCATGCGGGTGGCCACCGGAATCGTGTCGCTGTAGAAGTCGGATGCGGCAGTGACTCACAGGTGGGTGGGAGCGCCGCCCAGGGCAATGGGGATCCTCACCCAGGGTCTCCCCCACCTCTGAGGCCCCTCTCCAGCTCCTCCTCTTCTGGGGCCCGAGGATCCTCGGCGGCCCCTCTATAGCTCCGGGCAGGATGGAACCAGAGCCACGGAACTTGACCTGAAGCCTGCTTTTAGGGGGTGTAGTGGGGGTGGTGCCCATGACCGTTGCCCCAGTTCTGTCCCTCCGGGCCCCTCCGTGGTCACACTCCATGCATCACAGCCAGTTTTCCGGGGCGGAAACGTCTCCTCTTCTCCAGGCCTGAGCGCAGGCGGGGCGCACCGAGGCCCACCCCCACAAAGCAGGCGGCGGGCGCCTCGGGGTTCCATCCAATGGGCAGTGGCACAGTGGGGGACCCCTCCCGGGGAGCAGGGGGCGCCCAGTGGGCGGGCCGGGAGAGGAGGCCGCAGAAGGGGTGCGGTGGGACGAAAGCGCCCGGTCTCAGACCCAGGATCCCCGGAGGCGCGGCCGGTCGGGTCCTGGTTTATTTCCATTTCATCACTCGCTGGCCTGCCAGTTCCAGCGAGGAAGGGAGCACATTCCCCTTTACTTTGGGACTGGATCTCAGCCACCCTACCTCTCCCTTCCTTGGCACTGGTCTCCCCCCACCCTAATCAATCGGGTCCCACCGCCCTACTTTGGGGAGACCGCGTCCAAGCCGCCTCCCATCCCCCACCGGGGGACTGGACTCGCTGTGCCTCCCCATTGATTGGAACCAGACGCGAACCCGACCTCCATTCCTCGCACGGGCGCGCACGGGACCCCGCTTTTGGACGAGATCGTGCGCGCTTTCCCATGGAAGGAGCAGGGACCCAAGACCTTCTGCTTTGGGCAGACGCTTTAGGACAGAACCCAAGCCTGGTCCCCACCTGGGGATGGGTCACCCACCAGAGACCTGTCTTCCGCGCTCCGCTCGCGGCTCCGGGCTCGCCACGTCCCCGCGCGCCCCGGGCCGTGCCCGGGCCCCTGGCCCCCACCAGAGCCCCCGGCCTCGCTCACCCTGGCTGGCGTCAGCAGTATCTCCGCGGCCGGGGCGGGCGCCGGGGCCGGGGCGGACGCCGACGCTTTCTCGGCCTTGACGCCGGCCACGGCGGGCTGGAAGCTGATCTTCACCATGGCTGAGGGCCGCGCGACCGCCCTGCCGCCTCCGCCGCTGCAGCCGCTCCGAGCCGCCGCCGATCTGCGCGCACAGGCGCCGGAAGTGTGGGTCCCGGGCTCGTCCCGGCCTCTAGCCCCGCCCCCAGCCCGCCCCGCCCCCCGGAGCCCTGGCGTACCCGGCGCCTGCGCCCCCTGCCCGCCGCGCGCATCCTCGGGGACCGCAGGAGGCCCGGCGCTGACGCAGCTGCGCGCGCGCTCGCATTCATTCATTCATTCATTCGGGCATCACTCAAGCACCGGGGACCCGGGCAGCCCACTCCCTTCCCGCCCGCTCTGCACGGCCGCTCCTGCCCGACTCCAGGCTGCACGACACGGTCCCCATCGCGAGCCTCGGCTCGACCTGTTCCCCAGGCCTCCACCTCCTCCGCCCCGTCCTGGGCGCGGAGAAGGCCTCGTGGACCTGTGCTAGGTGCTCGCCTTGGTCCTGAGTTCCGAGCTCATCCCACCTCCTTATCCCTGTGATAGGGAGCAGGATATAGAGATGATACACGGATCTCCGAATACTATCACAGAAATATTGTAACTCCCGACCTGCTAGGTGTCGGAGGCGTCGATTTCGTATTCTCTAAAACAGGAATGAGCCGGGGGTGGTGACGCACGTTTGTGATACCAGCACTGGGGAGGCTGAGACAGGAGGAGCACTGGGAGTTCGAGGCCGGCTAGCCTGGGCTACAAAGAGAGTTCAAGGCCAGCCTGAAGTGCATCGTGAGACCCTGTCTCAAAACGACAAAAAATAGAAGATAATAAAATAAAATAAAAATTAAAAAATTGAGGAACAAATTTTTAAAACAATGGAGGTTAAGGGTAGGAAGAGTCTATTGAGAGAAAGAAGGCTTCTAAGACACGGAAGGGGGTTCGGAAAGTGGGTTGCCCATGGGCCCTGCTTCTCAAGGGTGCTTTATTGAGCAAAGCCATGAGGTGAGGCAGATTCAAGGTGGGACAAAACCTTAGTTAACTAATAAGATTACAAGTATAAACTGGACATGGTGGCTCATGTCTGTAATCCCAGCATTTGGGAGGCTGAGGCAAGAGGATCACCGACAGTTCGAGGGCAGCCAGGACTACATAGTGAGACCCTGTCTCAAAAAACTAAAACAAACAAACAAACAAAAAACAATACAACTATAGTCAAAGTGTGAGGTGGAACGAAACTTCGGTCAACCACTAAGATTACAAGTACAGTCGCTTAGGTAATATTGATTCCATGGGAATCGGTGGGGAAGGAGGTCAGGCAGCAAGCACCCGTGGGAGGGACGAGGATCCCTGGAAGGCGAGGGTAAGGAGGTTTGGCCCCACCCAAGGTGATCAATGCTGTTTAGGGTATCAATCACCGCTGTTTATCCCTAGGGGAGTATGTGAGTGTAGTTGTTCTTTTTCTTGGAGCTTGGGCTTCAGAGACTGCGCCTCCAGCCACAGCTGTCTTCCACACTGACCTCTCGAGGGCCCAGCCCTGAATGCCCGTAACATTTCTAAATAACTTCGCTGTCTGTTACCCCCATGCTTCTCCATCTTTCTGCCTGCGAAAGTTCCCCGAGCCCCAATTACATGAGTTGCCTGCCGCTGGAGGACAGGTCCTGCCTGGGGCCGGTGCCAGCGCTGCTCAGCCCCTGCAGAAGGTGGGCGGGGTGGGGGGAGAGCCCCAGGGCTCGAGGCGGCGCTCTGCCCTGCACAGCACCGTGAGCGCTGGGAAGATCCAGGCCCCTGTGGCCTCCCTTGGTGCCGCACCTGTCTGGACCTTTCCTCCCTGTCCCTGGCGCAGGCTGGGCTGGGGACCGCACCTAATAAGCCATACCGGGCTCTGGCTCTGCGGCTGGGCCCCCGTGGGAGGCAGGGGACAGTCTACTGCCTTCGGCTGGCTCCTTCTACTCATCAAATTTTGGGGGGCTACCTTGGGCCCCTGGGGCCCAGGTTCCAAGTCTGAACACCGTGGCTCAGATCTTGGGGACAGCAGCCTTGAGGCAAGAAGGAAGAAGGGCTAACTGGCATGGCCGCCAGCCTAGGGGCCTGGGCGGGGGTTTGGAGGAGATGGGGAGGAGTTCGGCTTGGACCGGAGCACGGGGAAAAGGGCTCTGGACTCCGCTCAGCTGGCAGCTTCAGCTCCCGAGGGAATTGGGGTGTCTGGCGGAAGCTGAGCTCCCAGACTTGCCCAGTGCCGGCCTCATTGACACCCCCCCACACACGTTTCCCAAGCCCCCCAGTGCGTGAAGTGTTACGTGAAACTCCGTGGCAGAAAACAGAAATGCCCAGGAAATAGTCCAGCTGCCTGGGGTCTGATGGTCAGCTCTCGCCTCCTGACCTCTGTCTCATTCATCACAGCCCGGGCCTCCGCGCCTGGCCAGGGGGTGTCAGTGATGAGCACGACCAAACCTGGGGCCGGAGCTGGTGGAGGGCAGAGCTCTGGCAGGCGCCTGGGGCCGGCTGCGTGCAGGGTTGGCAGGTGCGGGACCCACTTCCCCGGCAAGGCCTTCCCCGCCGGCCTGGTGCAAGTCCCTGTCCCTTTGCCCGGGTGGCTCCGCAGGGCCTCTCCTTCCCTGGATCGTGGTCCCTGCCCCGCAAGCGCCAGGCACAGTGATCTCTGAACATTCTAAGTGAAGAGCTTTGGCCTCTGTGGACCGTGACTGTCAACCTTTACTGTCAGAAATTAAAACTCAGAGCTGCGTGCGGTGGTGTATACCAGGGATCCCAGTTAACCCGGAGGTGGAGGCCAGAGGATCCAGGCCAGCCCCTGGGTGAAAGGGCTGGAGGAGGGCTGGGTTTGGCGGGCGGCCCTGAGCCTGGTCAGTTCTCCGAGGGGCCGCAGAGCTGCGTGGGCCCAGGGAAGGACCGAGTGGAGGGGGAGCGGGGTCGCGGTGCAGCACAGGCTCCGTGGGAGCCAGGATTCAGGTGGGGACCGGGGGCAGTGAGGCTGGGGGCCCGGGAGGGGAAAAGGCCCCCTGGGAAGCTGGGTGAGGCTGAGCCAAGCACCCTCGGCGGTGGGAGCCCTCGCTTGACAGCCCGGTCGCCTGGCACTGCCGCCGCTGCTGCTGCAGGGACGAAGACACCGCGCAACCCCTCTGCTCTGGCCGGCGGCCCTGAAAGGACCCGCGGGGCCTGATGGGAGGGCCTGAGGTCCCAGGGTGGGTGGTGAGACTGCGGGTGACTTTCTTCCTCTTCCTGTTTGCGTCCTGGCCGCAGTACTGAGGCTTCGTCACCCTTTCCCGCCGTGAGGTGCGGCCTGCACTGCGCCCAAAGCAGCCGGGCCCGTGCCTCACGCCCCAGCCCGGAGCCAAAATAAACCTTTTCTCTTGGTAAGTTAATCGCCTCAGGTATTTCATTAGAGTCATGCAGAGCTGACCAGGGCAAGGCCCTTTGGTGCATCCTCTTCTTGGGGGCTCAGTAGTCTCAAGGAACCCAGGACAGCGCTGGAGGGACACCCCTTCCAGCTGCACCCTTGCCCCTCTCATCTCTGCCAGCCCCTCTTAGCACCCCCTTTCCACCGAGGAGCCTGTTGGGTGCTGAGTGTTAGAGGGGAGGTTTTTTTTTTTTTTTTTTTAAAATGTTTAGGTACAATTTAAAACATTTTTTTGGTACCAGGAATCGAACTCAGGACCTTGTGCTTGCCAGGCAGGCGCTTGTGCCTCTCAGGTATATCCCGGGCCACAGTTCAAAGCAATTTTGACTGAGACATGCATATCCACATAGCAAGCAAGATGCAGGACATTCCCACGCCCAAGAAAGTTCCCCCAACCCTTTTCAGGTAAATTTACACCTCCCTCATTGATGGGCACCCACTGTGGTCATTTTTGTTTGTTCTTTAATTTCATAGAAATAAAACTGTAGAAGCCACGCACGGTGGCACATACCAATCATCGATCGTAGCATGGGAGGCTGAGGCAGGAGGATTGCAAGTTTGAGCCCAGCCTTGGCAATGTAGTGACTTAGTGAGAACTTGATTTAAAATAAAAATAAATAAAATAAAAGGTACTGGAAATACAGCTCAGTGCGAAGACGTTAGATTCCTTTCCCAGTACCGAATCAATCAATCAATCAATCATCAGTGAATCTCACAGTGTGTACTCTTTTGTATATATGGTTCACGTTCTTTCATGAAACAGTGTTTATGAGATTCATCTGGAAGAATTCTCTTTTCCTGTAAAGTACTATTGCATTTTGTTAATGTATTACGATTCGTCTATCCCTTCTTGTGGTGATTTGGGTTGGTTTCAGTCATTGGTTGTAAGGAATAAAACAGCCATGAACATTTCTGTACATGTATTTTTGTTGACATATTTTTTTCCCTTAGGTAAATAGCATCAGAGGGTGGGGTGGAAATGGTTCACTCCAAAACATAAGCACATTCTATCACCGAGACTGTTTAGAGTTGCAGGTGCACGGTGATGGTGGAAAGGACCACTTTTTAGTTGGTTTTATAATTGTTTCACAACTCTCTGCAGAAGTTACACCCTTAGTGCCGGCATCTCGCCCACCTGACTCCTCCACCCGCCACACCACTGCCTAGGAGTGCGGTCCTGGCCCGCCAGCGCTGCAAAGCCCCTGTGGCGCTATGTTTCCCCGGTGGTGTGTGGGAGTGCTAGTTGCTCTACAGCCTCATCTACACTTGGCATTGTCAGTTGTCTTAGAAATTCCAGTTGATATAATAAGTTGTACTTTACTGTATTATTTATTTGTATTTCCTTGATGGCTAAAGATGTCCAACATCCTTTTATGTGCTATTGATCATTTGCATATCTTGTTTTGTGAAGTGTCTGTTCAAATCTTTGATCGTTTTAAAAATTAGACTCTTTTAATTACTGATTTGTGGAAATTCAATTGTCTTTTAGGGATACAAGTCCTTTGTCATACCCATTTATCGAGAATATTTCTTCCCAAACTAGGACTAGACTTCATTTCTTTCTTTTATTTTATTTTATTTTTTTTGGTACCAGGGATTGAACCCACATGAACTCACAACCTCACGCCTACCTGGAAAGTGAGGTTGTGAGTTTGACCCCCAATACCAAAAAAACAAAAAACAAAACAAAACAAAACAAAAAAATCCCCAGCCCTATTTTTTAAGACAGGGTTTACTATGCAGTTCAGGCTGGCCTTCAACCTACTTGGTAGCCCAGGGTGGTCTCAAACTCACGACAATCCTCCTGTCTCAGCCTCCCGAGTGCTGGGATTAAAGGCGTGCACCACCATGCCCAGCTCTAGACTTCATTTCTTAACCCTCTTTTCATTAGAAGTTTATAATTTTTGATGAGCTCAGTATATCAACTTAAAATTTTAAAAAATTTTATGATTAGTGATTTTAATGTCCTGTGTATAAAAATCTCTATCCACTCAAAACTTGGGAAAGATATTTTCATATATTTTCTTCTAGAAGGCTTGTAGTTTTAGGTTTTATATACAGATCTATGTCCACTGTCAGTTGACTTATGTATGATGTGAGGTAGGGGTTGAGGTTTTTGTTTTGCTTTTTTAGGATGGTCTTGTTGTGTAGTTCAAGCTGGTCTTGAACTTGTGATATAGCCCAGGCTGGTCTCAAATTCACAATCCTCCTGCCTTAGCTTTCTAAGTGCTGGGATTACACCTGTGCATCTCCAGACATGGGTGGAGGTTGGAGTTTATTTCTTTTTTGTGTGGTTATCCAGGTATTCTGGTGATCCAGGTAGTCTGGCATCATTTGTTTAAATTTTTTTTTCTCATTGAATGCCTTGGCATTTTTTTTCAAAACTTACTTGATAATTTAGATGTGCATTTATTTCTGAACTCTTCGGTTTGTGATATTGATCTATTTTTCCCTCCTTACACTATTTTCACCCTATTTTGATTACTGTAGATTCCTAGTAAGTACTAAAATCAGGGTAGTGTGAGTCCTCTGAGTTTTTTTCTTTTTCAAGATTGTTTTGTTTTTTCTAGATCCTTAGGCTATCCCAACAAATTTTAGAATTGGTCTGCCAGTTTCTATAAAGAAAAACCTGTTGGTTATGAATTAGGCTTGTGTGAAATCCACGTATCAGTTTGGAGAACCATAACATCATAACAAGATTGGCTTCAAATCCATGAACATGGTATATTTTTTGATTTGATTAACTCTTCTTCTTCTTCTT
>RJWM01027072.1:0-27257 GCA_004363535.1 Dasyprocta punctata | reverse complement strand
GAGACAGAAATAAAAAGAATAAGGATAGGAAAGGAAAAAGTTAAATTATCATTATTTGCAGATGACATGATACTATTTATAGAAGATCTCAAAAACTCCACCAAGCTGGGAGTTTGGCTCAGTGGCTTAAGTGCCTGCCCTGGCAGGCGCGAGGTTGTGAGTTCAATCCCCAGTACCGCAAAAAAAAAAAAAAAAAAAAGAGTGTTCTCAAAAACTCCACCAAAAGACTACTAGAGTTAATAAGCAAATTTAGCAGCATAGCTGGATACAAAGTCGACACTCAAAAATTAATAGCATTCCTATACACGAATAACAAAGTTACTGAGAGAGAAGTTAAGGAAATAACACCTTTCACAATAATATCCAAAAAAATGAAATACTTAGGAATCAATCTAATAAATGATATAAAAGATCTATGTATTGAAAATTATAGTACTCTGAAAAAGGAAATTGAAGTGGATATCATAAAATGAAACGATATCCCTTGATGATGCATAGGAAGAACCAATACTGTGAAACTGGCCACATTTCCAAAACTGTTATACAGATTTAATGCAATTCCAATCAAAATATCATTAGCATACCTCACAGATCTAGACAAAACATTCATAAAATTCCTTTGGAACCAGAAGAGACCTAGAATAGCAAAGGAAATCCTGGGCAACAAAGACAAGGCAGGAGGCATCACTATCCCTGACTTGAAATTATATTACAAAGCTACTGTGATAAAATCAGCATGGTACTGGCAATAAACAGACCTGAGGATCATTGGAACAGATTAGAAGATGTAGATACAACTACAAAGACACTCAACCACCTTATATTTGACAAGGGGGCCAAAGTTGTTCACTGGAAGAAAGATAGCTTCTAAAATAAATGATGCTGGAAAATCTGGCTTTCCACATGCTGAAGACTAAAACTAGACACATGTCTATCACTATGCACTAAATTAAAGTCAAAATGGATCAAAGTTCTAAATATTAAAACAGAAACATGAAATCTACAGGAAGACAAAGTTGGTAGAAATCTTGAAGACATAGGGGTAGGCAGAGAGCTCATGAACAAAACCTAAACTGCCTAGGAAGTGCTTCAAAGAATCAACAACTAGGATCTCATCTTATTAAAAAGTTTTTGCACATCAAAAGAAATCACTAAAGAGTGAAAATAAAATCCATAGAATGGGAAAAAACTTTAGCCAACTGTCCTCAGACAAAGGACTTCTATTTAGAACATATAAAGAATTAAAAGAAATCGGGTCCCCCAAATTCAAAGACCCAGTCCAAAAATTAGCATCATAGATGAATATGCATTTCTCAGATGAAGAAATTCAAATGGCAAGTAAATATATGAAAAAATGTTCAACATCATTGGTCATTCAAGAGATGCAAATTAAAACAATACTGAGATTCCATCTCACTCTAGAAAGAATGGCTATCATCAAGAGATCAACCAATAACAAATGCTGGAGGAGCTGTGGGGAAAAAGGAGCCCTTTTCCACTTTTGATGAGAGTGAAGACTGGTACAACCACTGTGGAAATCAGTGTGGAGATTCCTCAAAAACACTTGGATTGGAGGTCATGTTCAACCCAGCTATTCCTCTTCTGGGCATCTTTCCAGAAGAATTGAAAACATCATCCCACAGAAATATATGTGCACCCATGTTTATAGCAGCACAATTTATAATAATTGAATCTTGGAAACAACCCAAATGCCCTTCAACCATGGAATGGATAAGAAAGATGTGGTATTTTTATACAGTGGAATATTACTCAGCTATAAAAAAGGATAAACCCAAGACTTTTATAGGAAAATGAATGCAACCTAAGATCATACTCATAAGTGAAATAAATCAGATACACATGTGTAAACACTGTATTCTGTCTAGTATAAAAAATTGAAAGAATAAATAAGGTCCAAAATATGCAACAGATATTGTGAAAGTGAAAGGGGGAGAAACTGTTCAAAAGAAAAGAACAACTGGGATGGGGAAAAGGAGAAAAGAAAGAAGGGAAAGTATATATATATATATATATATATATATATATATATAATCATACTACTAATCTCTATTAGCTCATCAAAAAGAACATTTTGTGCTTTCATTATTTGTTCAGTTTTTCATGCCTGTATTTTGTAATTTCAGCAACTGCTTTGAAGATAACTATGCAATATATTAACCATTGTTAATCTATTATTTTGTTTTGAAATTCTGTATCATTGTTTTTATTCTTTTTTCTTTTTAAAATAAAAAATAGACAATATTTTTAAAAAAGAAAAGACTACAACAAAATAAAGTGTTGAGAGAATAAAAAAGACTAGCCTAGAAGTCTGTATTCAGAAATTATCCTTTAAAAGTAAAGAAGTACTGTCTCAGATAAATACAAATTGAGGAAATCTGTCACTATTATACCTGCCTTGTAAGGAATGTTCTAAGAAGTTCATCACAGAGAATGGAAATGATATAGGTCAGAAACTAAGCTCTACATAAAGAAAACTAGATAAGGAATAAGTAAAAATAAAAATCTTTTATTTTTTAAACGTTTTGAGCTACTATTTAATGGTTTGCACAAAATAATAATAGCAACAATGTATTTGATGGTCATAGTTTATGGATATTTGACATGAGTGACAATTATTATTCAAGAGATGGAAGGGAGGAATTAGGAATATTGTACTGCCTATAAAGGGGTATAATGTTACTTGAAAATGGATGTGGATGAATTGTAAATATATTGTAACATCTAAGTCAACCATCAAAAAAGTTTAAAAGTGTATAATTGATATCCTGAGAAAGAAATGGAATTAAACAAAATGCTCAGTTTAAACCACAAAATGCAGGAAAAAAAGTGGAAAATAAAGGTGAGAGCAAAGAATAAGGGTAACAACTTTGAAACAATAACAAATATAGTACATATTACTCAAATTATGTCAATGATGATTTAAGATACAACTGGCCTAAAATACTAGTGAAAAGACAGAGATTGTCAACAAGTATTAAAAACATGTTCCAAAATTGTTATCTACAAGAAACACACTTTAAATAGACACACAAATAGATTAAAGTAACAGAATGGCGAGATATTTCACACTAATACTAAAAAAAAAAAAAAAAAAAAAAAAAAAAAAAAAAAAAAAAAAAAAAAAAAAAAAAAAAAAAAAAAAAAAGAAAGAAAAAGAATGAAAAAACTAGGAATAGTTACATTACTTTCAAAAGGAGCAGACTTTGAAAAGTGATCAGAAACAGAGTTTCCTTAAAGAATCTTCAAATGCAACAATAAGAAAATGAACAATCCAATTTAAAAATGGGCAAGAGATTCAAAGAGACACCTTATCAAAGAAGATATACAGATGAAAAAGCATATAAAAAGATGATTGATTGCCTGTTTCATCATGGAAACAAAACGAGAGACCACTACACAGCTATTAAAAGGACTAAAATTCAGAACACTGGAAATATCAAGTACAGCTGAGCGTATGGAACAACAGGAAGTGTCTGTTACTGCTGGTGAGGATGCAAAATGACACAGGCATTTTGGAAGACAGTCTGGCAATTTCTAACAAAGCTAAACATATTCTTACTATGGTCCAGCAATTACACTCTGGATAATCATCTAACCGAGTTGAAATCTTACGTCCACACAAGAGTCTTTACACAGCTGTTTTTAGTGGCCTTACCAATCATTGCCAAAATTTGGAAGCAGTTAGTCAATAGACAATTAACTGTGATACACTGATACAATGGAATATTATTCTGCACTAAAAAGCCATAATGGGGAAGCAAATGCTTATTACTAAAGGTAAGAAATCAATCTGAAAAGTGTACATCCTGTATGATTCCAACAATATCACATTCTGGAAAAGGCAAAATATGGAGAAAGTGAGATCACTAGTTGGCAGAGGCTGGAGGGAAATAGGGATGAAGATTTGAGGGCAGTGAAACTAGTCTGTTTTATACTACAGTGGTGTACCCAGAGCCTTATATGTTTGTTAAGACCTGTAAAGAATGAACTCTACTGTAAACTTTGTACTTTGGGTAGCATTGATGAGACAATGTAGATTGACTGAATGTAGCTAATGTACCACTCTGGGGCAGGATGCTATTAATGGTAAACCAATGTGTTTGGGAGGGAACAGGATGTATATGGGAGCTCTGTCATTTCTAGTCAATTCTGTTGATAACCTAAAACAGTTCTAAAAAATAGACTTTTTTTTTTAAAAAAGCAACAACTGGTAGTACTGAAAAATGCCTGATTGAAAATAGAGACCACACAGTAATCCTCTGAGCTTTTTTTTTTGGCTGCTGTATTTTCTTTATTTCAAGCCATAGGTCTATCCTGCAGCAAGTGGCATGTAAATGAAATCAGAGTCCATGGGTTGTGTCATCACGTTGAGTCACAATTGCTGGATTCTCTCCTGGCATAAAAAGTTCTTATCTTGGAAATTCATCAGTCGGTATTATTTATGGGGTACTTGAGATGTACCTTGCTCCAATTAACATCACCATGCTGCTTACTATAAAAAAGCCCAAAGTCAGACTACAGAAGACACAAGGGTCACCACTTTCCGCAGACTCCGTTGTAACCCAGTCCATTGACTTCACCACAGCTTTCTTCCATGTAGAATAACGAATTTCACTTTCTTCAGGATTGATATGAGGTTCAAACCGCTCCATTGTGACAGCTGACAAATCCTCTGGTTTGAGACTCCAAACACTAACTCCTTCTGCGGCTCCTGCTGCCATAGCAGCACCCAGCGCAGTTGTTTCTGGCATGGTGGGCTTCACTACTGGAATACACAGAATGTCTGCTTGTAACTGCATAAGAATTTTGTTGTTGGTCATTCCTCCATCTACCTGCAAATGACTGAGGGGAATTCCACAGTCATGATTCATGGCATCCAGAATTTCTCGGGTTTGGAAACAAACAGCTTCTAATGCAGCAAAACCGATATGGCATTTGTTGGTGAACTGAGTGAGTCCACAGATTATCCCTCTCGCACTGGGTTTCCAATAAGGTGCATACAGCCCTGAGAATGCTGGCACAAAGTAGCAGTCATACGAAGTACCTGCTTCTCTAGCAAGTTTTTCAATTTCCTCTGAGGTCTTAATAATTCCAAGATTATCTCTTAGCCAGCGAATAACAGCACCGGCTATAGCTATAGAACCTTCCAATGCATAACACACTGGTTGGTCCCTTCCAAGTTTGTAAGCCACTGTGGTCAGAAGGCCATGTTCAGAAAACACACACTTACGGCCTGTGTTACACAGTAAGAAGCATCCTGTTCCATATGTATTTTTGGCTTGTCCATCTTGGAAGCACATTTGTCCCACCAAAGCAGCAGATTGATCGCCCAAACACCCCGATATTGGCACACCTTCTAAGACCCCAGATTTCATCAGGCCGTAGATCTCAGAAGAACTTCGGGTACTGGGAAGAATTTCCATTGGAATTCCAAAAAAGTCGCAGAGCTCTTCATCCCATTCCAAAGAATGAATGTTGAAAAGCATTGTCCTGCTGGCATTTGTGACGTCGGTGCAGTGGACGCCTCCGTTGACTCCTCCTGTTAAACTCCAAATAAGCCACGAATCAACGGTCCCAAAAAGAGCTCTGTGTCCTTCCACAGCCTTCTGAACATTTTTCACGTTGTCAAAGAGCCAGCGAAGTTTCACTGCACTGAAGTAAGTGCTAAGCGGAAGGCCTGTCTTGGTCTTGACAAAGTTTTTATTTCCTGGAATTAGTTTACTCAGTTTCTCCACGGTGGACTGGGTTCTTAGATCAAGCCACAGGACAGCATTGTAGAGAGGCTCACCAGTTAACTTGTCCCAGATGACAGTGGTTTCCCTTTGGTTGCAGACACCAATAGCTTTTATGTTGGAAATGTCAATATTGAGCTGTCCAAGTTTTTCACAGGTTTTCTCTATGCAGTCGCGGACAGACTGCAGAATTTCCTTAGGGTCTTGTTCTACCCACCCTTCTCTTGGGAACTGCTGTTTTATTTCCACTTGATGATGACTAAGCAGTTCAGCTGTTTTTGAATTGAAAACTAAAAAGCGCGTCGAGCTGGTGCCCTGGTCCACAGCCCCCACCAAAGGTCCTACAACTGCTTTCTTCGCGGCTGCCATGAAACCTGCTTCCAGTGCGCCTGCGATCAACTCTGGCTTCTTGGGTTACCATGGGGGTCGGGGCGGGGCTGGGACCCAGAAAGGGGCGTGGCAGTGGGTGGGGCCACTAAGTCTTGGGTGGGGCCTGCGGGGAGGGGAGGGGCTACTACAGTCTTGGGCGTGGCCTGTGAGGGAGAGGGCGGGGTGAGGTGCGTGGGAGGAACACCCATAGTGCTTTGCACGATGGCTGAGGTACACAGAAAGGAAGCCTAAGGCCAGAATCTAAAAGACTGCTTCAATCACAGCGTGGATGGGGCTGGGTGGGATCCCAAGCTCACCCCTTCCGTGGTTTTCTGGATCGTAGGTGAAGACTCCAAATCTCAGGAAGAGAAGGGGCTCGGAGCTAAGGCCGAGAGAGCTGTAGCCCTAACAGTGGTGAATTCTGGGAATTCTGAGTTACTTTACATTCTGAAGTCTTGTCGTTTTTTGTTGGAAAAGGCTAACCCTGTTGTAGGCAGTTAGTGCAAGAATATGCAGGCTACCATACAAGTAAAATCTGCCTGATCTTTGATTTCCCTGCTGTTGTGCTGTAAATACAGAGTCTGTGGAACTACAGATTAACAGATACGTGAAAAGAAGAATAATCATATCAGAATATGAAAAAACTGATGGTGTGCAATGAAGACAGATTAAATAGAGATAACCTTAATTAAATGCTGTAAATCTGACGATACTGAATGTAAATATAAACAATTATTTTCAACACTGTCCCAAAGGCTCAAAGGTTGACAATGCAACATAGTTTGTTGGGAATTTTATAAAATAAAATTTGAAGCGGGAAACATTTTCTTAAAAGTGATGAAAATTTAAGTACAAACATAGTAGCAGACATAATCTGGATGTAGATCAACAATAAACAGTAAGTAAAGGGATTGGTGTGAAAAAAGAGAAAGTTAAAGTACTTAAATTTCCTTTTTAAATTTTTTAAACATTTTATTCTAACAAATTAATTGTTTTGAAGAACTTTAATAGTAAATTTATAAAAGTTTTATTTTTCCTCAATTATGATTCATTTTTCTATTATAATTACTAACACCTATTGTACAAAATAATGGGTTTCATTGTGACATTTGCATACGTGCATATGATGTGCTTTGATCATATCTACCCTACTTATTACCTCTTTTAATCTACCCCAGTTTCCTTTCCCTGGTAGTTCTCCTCATACTTTCGAGAGTCCACATGTGAGAGAAAACATACGATACTTTCCTGAATGGACTTATTTTGCTTAACATGATGATCTCCAATTCCATCCAGTTTCCTGCAAATGACATGATTTCATTCTCCTCTTCCTTCTTCTTCTTTGTCTTCTTCTCCCTCTTCCTCCTCCTCCTCTTCTTGTTTTGTTTTGTTTGAGAAAGGATCATGCTATGTAGTTCAGGCTGGCCTTGAACTCACTGTGTAGCTCAGACTGGCCAGGAATTCATGACATCCTCCTGTTTCAGCCTCCCAAGTGCTGAAATTACAGGTGTGCACCACCATGCCTAGCTTCACTCTTCTTCATGGATGAATTATATATATATATACACACACACACACACATACACACACACACTCTCTCTCTCACACACACACACATTCCATTTATCCATTGTTGGGTTCATACACTGATTCCATAACTTGGCTATTGTAAATAATGCTGAGATAAACATGGATATGCATCTACCTCTGTAGATACTGACTTTGAATCCTTAGGGTATATAGCAAGGAGTGGTATACCTGGATCATACAGTAATTCTATTTTTATTTGTTTTGAAAAAACACCAGAAATATTAAAAACTGTTCTGCACATGCATATGCATTCATACATGCATAGTCTTTGAAAGTATCGGTGATAGGAAGACAAAGAAAATTTAGAATTAATTCAAAAGACAGAAGAAGAGAAATGGGAAGAATAAGCAAGTTTAAATAGATGGGAGAATTGAGATCCAACTATATTAATTCTAACAAAGAGAAAATAACTCCCCCAAGAGAACAAGTAATCTTTTTCCTCTGTCACTGCTGTCTTTCAGAATGAAGATTCATACAACATAACCCTTTCAGTGTTAAAAATTAAAACTTTATATTATTTCTAATAAACTTATATAAGGTGATTGATACTATATACCCATTTTAAAGACAGAAGAATAGACTATCTTGCTTTAAATAGGAATAAAATAGTTTTTCCTGACATTCGTTTGTTTTCTCTTTTACTCAATAAGCTATCAATAACTTTGTCATGCTTATGTATGACTTTTAGACTTTTCTTTGTCTCAGTAAATGTCAGTAAATGTGGTTTTCCTATATCCACTTTTCATGTCATGTACATTAAAATACTTCTGGTCAAATATATAAGACTAATGACTTACCTACATTTCCAGCCAGTAGTACCCTGGAACATGAATCAGTATACAGTGATGTCAGGGAAATGGCAGAATGTTTTGTGAAAGGTAGCATATCTTTCAGTAGTCTTCCCTGAAGAAAGGAGAATGCAAATAAGGCTTCTTCTATGATAAAAAATTTTATAAAATTTTAATGATGAAACTGAATTTCTCTCTATACTGTATATCATATCTAAAGAATTATCTTTACCACTAAAACATGTTTCTCTTCTTTGTAATAAAAAGTAATTTGAAACTATCCATAGGGACTTATTTCTTTGAAATTAAATATCCCATAGATATAGGCAACTATGAAATTTAAATATCTAGATTCTGATTATTATAGATTGCCTCCCTACTTGAGGTCGTCAATGACTCTCTTCATGTAATTCTTCTGACAGTAGTTCTAATTACACACTCTTCTTAAAATAAACATTCTTTTCAGAGTTAAGTGTATCTTCATTGGGAATATTTGCCTCTTCAAAAATATCTGCTTTTGGATATTGGTACGAGATAAGGAAATGTAGGAGATTCAAATTAAGATTTTTGGGAATTGAACTCAGGGCCTTGCACTTGCCAGGCAGAGGATTTTTTTTTTTTTTTTGAGTACTCAGTATAAGGCAGCCCTGGGAAAGATTTTTCACACATAGTATCTTGCTTGGAAAGAAAACATTTAGGTTGAGGGAATAAAAAGATGGAATCTGGTACATGTTCCCTAATACTTTAGTTAGACATAGTATTTTCTGTTTTTTTCACTCTTTCATCTGTCAGAGGGAAAATAGACATTGCTTCAATGCCAATATTATCTCAGAAATATTTTGTATTTTCAAACCAGGGCTTTCACTAATAAACTAGCACCCGAGCGTAGTCTTGGAGCTGACCTGGCAGACAGCTGCGCTGTTCTGTGTTGTTGAGCCCTGTTACCTGTCACACCACACCGCTGCCGCAAGAAACAGCCTTACTGCAGGTGGGGGCACCTCCCCTGTCTCTCTGAGGACTTCATTGTCATCCTCCCCAGTTCGCTTAAGATCCTTCTTTTATCATCTTCCGTTTTCTTTCCATCCTCTAACTAGGGTTGCCCATCCTCCACCCCAAATCATTTAAAATCTTCTGATAAATTAAAGTTATTTTTTAATAGTAAAAAATTTATACCCAAAATGAGGTAATACTATCTTCCAATAGTTTTCTCTCTAAAATTTTGTGTGCTCAACATGTTGATGTTCCTATATTCTTTTAGTATCTAGCTAATATCCTTTAACATTACTTAAATATCCAATGCAATATTTAGTGGTGTGCTTAGCTTAAAAGTAAGATTTAAAATAGGTGGCCATTTTGATGACTTAATCTGTTGAGTTACCATGCTGGTCTGTTGTAAAGTGTGAGTAACATGTTCAGTGAGAGCAGGATGCAAAACTGTGCTTGGCTAGAAGATTGAAAAATACTAGCACTGGATGCCACATAGAAGAAGGCATTCATTTAATCATCCTCTGTATTTTCTCCACTGTTTCCTATTCACAGGAAATACCATCACCTCCAGAGTCCACAAGCGAAGGTGGCCGTCCTCATGAGCAGTGACCAGGATGGGAGGCTGAGCTTCTGTTAAATTGGCAGGGGCAGGACTCTTTTTGCCTGCTGGCTGTTGCTCTTCTGTTACATCTGTG
Organism: Dasyprocta punctata; assembly: GCA_004363535.1. Lineage (NCBI taxonomy): Eukaryota > Metazoa > Chordata > Mammalia > Rodentia > Dasyproctidae > Dasyprocta > Dasyprocta punctata. The sequence continues at coordinate 17,075 of RJWM01027072.1, read as the reverse complement.
TATTCGCCTGTTGGAGAAAATAGTGAGCTACCATGGTATTTGCAGTATTTGGAATTCCAAATTTTATGGAATGTAAAAGAGAAGACAGGCAGGAAAATAGCAAAACAGTGTATTTTTTCCCCGGAATTTTTTTTTTTTTGCTTAACTTGAGAGAACTTCATAGGTCAGAAAATAGAATAATCAAGCAAACAAAAATTTTTTTAATATTAGACTCTGGATCACTGGAAAAATCTAAAAGGCGTATTTTTAGTCCTATTGCAAAAGATGTTGATGACAAACCAAATGACATATTCATTTCTTGTAAGTTCCACATATGCCAGAATAGCTTATAAATCTAGTATAAGTTTTAGAGAAATGAACTGGAAACTAAGAAACATTGTAATATTTTGGATTTTTAAAAACTAGAGTTCACATTTTAAAAGGTATTATCAGAACAGAAATTCTGCCTGTTAGACTAAAAAAATCTCATAGCACCTCAATATTTGGTCATAATAAGAGCATGCGTTCATCAAGGGTAATCTATGACATATACCTCATATGAAAACTGCATGTGCAGTCTGATTATGTTGCAAGACTAGGGCTTGGGTTAGAGGGAAAAAAGTACTGCATTCCATTACATAAAGTCCCAGTTGTAAACTAGCTGCTTGGGCTGGGGATGGATCTCAGTGGTAAGTACAGTACTTGCCTAGCATGTGTGAAGCCCTGGATTTCATCCTCACCAGCACAAAAACAAAGAAAAGAAGGGGAAATTTTATTACAAAGATGAAAATGATACTGACCTTTACCCTCACTGTCCTGTATGCTTTGCTTGCTTCCCTGAATGAGAGAAGAGAGAAAAAATATTTTTATGACATTGTAAGGATGAGAGACATTGGATGAGTAGATTCTCCAGGTAATTGAATTTGCATTCCTAAGCACTAATCTTAAACTTATTAAATTAGTTCTTTGAAAAAGAGGTATAACAGAGATTTTTATGTTTGTAAATAGGGAATCCCTAACACAACACTCTTCTAATGACTCAGGAATAGGATAACAATGAGAGTAACAAAACATCTAATGAATGCCAAGTTCTTGGTATATGTTATTACCAATTCTTTTTATTTTATTTTATTTTAAAAAGGACAAAATAGAATAAAGCCAATCAAAACAAACCAGTGTAAGAGATATAGGACTTCAACACATTAAGAAATCAACAGTAGTTACCATACTGCCTTTAGATGTCTTCAAAATAGCTGCAGATAACTTTGGATATAGTAAAAATCAAACAGAAGAGAATAGGGTAGAAGCAATAAAAACAAAACAGTGAATGCAATAAAGGACTTCAAAACAAGCCAATGGTAAATCCAAAATTGCTACCATAATATATATAGCTTCTCCTGCCATTGGATTTAACATAATCAAACAAAATAAAAGAGAATAAAGCCCAACCCAACAAAACAGTGGAAACGATATAGGACCTTAAAAGAAGACTATAGGGAATAACAATGGCTGCAACCCTCAGAAGGAGATTCCCCCCAGATGTCACACTGCATACCAATATCCTCCGAGCCTATGATCAGACCACTGGCCCTAGACTTACAATGTTAGTGAAACACCAAAGCACCACAGGCATCCAATTGCATTTCACCTCCATAGCTATCATCACAGCCTGTGTATCTCCAGATAAGTGGGTCACTTATGGGGTGGGGGAGGAGGGGTTGGTACTTCTTGTTTGTCAGCCTGTGCGCTGGAAGGGGCTGGGGTCTGGCTATTCTTAGTCGGGCTGCAGCCTGCACATGGCGCTGGTTCCCAAACTGGGCTCGTTTGCTGCTGCAGTCATTGTTCTCTCTAACCCCAGTCCATGAATGGCACTGATAGGGAGAGGCTTGGGTTTAGATGTTCCCAGTCCCTCGACAGCCCTTCTACTATTACCAACTCTATTCACAGTCATACAACTTAGTCTGTATAACTCACTCTTTACTGATGAGGAAACAGAAACTCAAATCAAGTGATACCTCAAAAGCTAGTAAGATAATGAAGATTTGGGAACAGGGTTCAGTGGCACAAGAGTACCTGCCTGGTAATTGTGAGGATTCAAGTACAAGTCTTTCTAGGTTTCACCTTTATCCGTAAGTTTATGTATTTCACTGTGCAAGTTGTTTTAAAATAATTTTTGCTGATGTGGACAATGTATCTAAAAGTATACCTTTACTCAGTACAGTTGTCTTACATGTTTTATATATCATTTGGCCTATTAATCTGGTTTTCAATCAGTACATATGATAATTAACTTTATAAGGTCTTATAAATAAATCTGATGCTGGAAAAGTAAAAGAAGGTGGAAGAAAGGGGAAAAACAAATTGAAATGTGTTATGTACATGTACCAATTTTCTAGTGAGTGTAATCATTATGTACTGTAAACATGTACTAATGTACTAATAAAAGTTAAGAAAATTGCTATGAAAACATTCCTTGAAACAAAATTCTAATTAGAAATACAATGTGTAAAAATATGTGAAGTTGGAACAGAGAACACAGTTTGAAAGTCACTGTATTACATTATGTGTTGCAATAAATATAATTGCATTATAAGCTGCCTCTTTATCCTGTGAAATACAATACTTTTTAGAAAAAGACACAGTTTAAAATTACTTTATTATCATATGAATGTAAAAATAACACACTTAATTTATCTTATTTATTTGCAGTGCTGGAAATTATACCAAGGTCCTTACAATGCTAGGCAAGTGCTCTACCACTGAGTTGCATCCCCAGCCCTTCTTACTTGAGACAGATTCTCACCAAGACTCCCAAGCTTGCCTCAGACATGAACTCCTACTGCCTCAGCCTCCCAAATAACTGAGTCTGGCTGGATAATCTATTTTATGAATGATTATGTATTGATTATTTGCAGATGTGAAGGTCTTAGAAAAAGAGAAAAGATGTAGATACTGATTTTTAAAAATTTGCTTTACAAATTCACATTGAATTTTTCTACCTTTGCCTTCCATTAAAAGAGGGACCCAGATACTCTATTTCTGAGCCAGCACTGGGTATAACAGGAAGACATACAGTATTTCTGGCTTACCTTGCTACTTTGTGCACCTTTGCTAGATTCACAATGGGATGAAGAGCATATGGATTCTTGACTCGATCTCCTACAAAAGGAGGAAGGAATCCCAAGGATGAAACGTTAAGATATTCTCTCATATTCAAAGAGTGTTTATTTCAGTTTTAATTTTAGTTGATTGCTTCTTTCATCATCTGTGGATACTGGGCCACTCAGGAAACTAATCACACCTTATACTTTGTGTAACTATTCATTGGTCTAGTATTGGTAGAGCCTTAGAAATTAAGGTGTGCTGCTTCTTGGGTCTGGGAAGTTAAAGTCTGCCCTGTTCCACTGCTAAAGCTAGACTTAGTTCCAGAAGCTCTGATGTGGAAATGGTTGGCAGTATCATAGTGGTGGAGAGCCCAAGAAGCCTGGCCAACTTCTTGAAAAAGCCTAGTTAACTTCCTGTAGAAGTCTGGATAACTTCCTGCTGTATAGTGAGTCATTCTGGCCTGATTCTGTTTCTGCTGTGCTTCTCTGGAATGGGTTGCTAAGTGGCTTAGGGTCCTGGTGCAGATGTACATTGAATAAATCCTCAAAATAATCTCCAAATAGTTTTTGTTGAAATTTCAAGCCAATGGGTAAATAAGGGAATGTGTTATATTTTGGCTCACCAATGGGTGACTCTCGGCTAGCACAGAAACCTTTGATTTCTCCTCAGACATGTGTTTTACATTGCTGATTGTCTGAAAACCAGAATTCTCAGCCGGGCGTGGTGGCGCACGCCTTTAATCCCAGCACTCGGGAGGCTGAGGTAGGAGGAGCATTGTGAGTTCGAGGCCGGCCTGGGCTACAATGCGAGCGCAAGGCCGGCCTGAGCTACACAGTGCGACCCTGCCTCAAAAAACCAGGGCTGGGAGTTTGGCTCAGTGGCTTAAGTGCCTGCCCTGGCAGGCGCGAGGTTGTGAGTTCAATCCCCAGTACCGCAAGGAAAAAAAAAAAAAAACCAGAATTCTCAAGCAAATATAAATGGGGAAAATGCTTTTTCTTAATAATTTTGATTTTTTTTTTTTTTTTTTTGGCACCAGGGATTGAACTCACAACCTCATGCCTGCAAACAGGTGCTTAAGCCACTGAGCCAAAGTCCTGGCATGCTTTTTCTTAAATATTAAAAAGAATTCTCCTACTGTCTCAGAAACATATGTCAACTGTTTAGTTATATTAGATGATACATGAAACCTGCATGACGGTCTTCTATCCTTACATGACGAGTCCTACTCTTTGGTTTACACCATGAATATCAGTGTTAGATTTTGCATTAAAGTGTGGCCAAATGAGCATTTTCATTTTCCATTTCTGCTGCTATGGTAAAGGATGCTGTGAGGCTGATATGATCATGAACCACACAGCACATCAGATCCCTGAGGACCACCCCAACTACATAAAGATGGTGAAAGGGAAGAAAGGTGAAGCCAAGAAGTCTACTTAATATATATCTTCTTTCCAGCTATTTCTTCCTTAATCCTAGGATAAAGAGAACTCTTTTTATGTCACCTACATAAGTCCTAGCTGGGATCACTTGATCAGTAAGTACTACCTTACCTTGCACATTCAGGGGTACGAAAGAGGAACAGTATGTCATTAATTCTAAAGCGCTTGGGATCCAGGTCTAGGTCCACAGTGGAGCAATGTTCAGGTCGGTACCTGGAAAGAAGTATACACTTGCAAGATAAACTTCACAAATTATTCATTGGATATCCCACACAGACCCAAACAACTCCTAAAATGTTCATACTTTGAACATAAAGCAAAGCTCAGAGGTGGAGTTTGATTGTGTCTTTTTAAAATAAGGCTTTGTGTTCTGCATGATTATTTAATAGCTTAAAAGTCTTAATTCAATGAACTGATAAGTCTTCCTACCTATAGGTTAGAGTTTGGACTTGTATAATCCTGTGGAAGAATCTCCTGAAGGCCTTATACAGCTTAAAATTTAAGTAATAGAATTTTACTCTCTGAATATATGGAGTGACAAATTTGAATAAAACATGGCTCTAACCCTTAAGAATTTATAGTTGAATAAAGAACAGGTAATTTGACAGCCAGATGCAAGCTGTCTCCATGAGTCAGCACCATTCATAGACTGCAGAGGGAGAGAACCAGGCATCATCAGAAGGTGACCCCTGCTTGAAAACCAGTGCCATATGTGGGCCACTGCCAGAGTGGGGACAGCCAGACCCAAGCCTCTCTCTGTGAGTCAGCACCATTCACGGACTGCAGAGGAAGAGAACAAGGCCTCACCAGGAAGCGATCCCCACTGGGAAACCATATTGTTTCCATTGTTTTGTTGGGTTGGGTTTTATTCTCTTTTGTTTTGTTTATGTTAAACCTGATAGCATGATCAGCTGTTTGAAAGATAACAAGACATATTATGGTAGCCATTTTGAATTTACTGTTGGCTTGTTTTGAAATTCTTTATTGCATTCATTGTTTTGTTTTTATTGTTTCTATTCTATTCTGTTCTGTTTGATTTTTACTGTGTCCAAAGTTATCTGCAGCTATTTTGAAGACAACAAAAGGCATTATGGTAACTATTGTTGATTTTGTAAGGTTTTGAAGTCCTGTATCACTTATAATGGTTTATTTTGATTGGTTTTATTCTGTTTTATTTTCCTTGGTTTTATCCTCTTTAAAATAAAAAAAAAATTAAAAGAAAAACAACAACAGGTAATTTCATGATTACATTGCTCTTCTTGCTCAACTCTCCTGTTGACTCAGATTCCAAGATTGATACACCTTCCTAGGCAGTGGCTTGGAAACTGAGTAACCATTCCTACCTGCCTACACTAGCACTTCATGCTTGATTCCTGGAATTGGACTCAGTGCTCTTTGTAGTAAATTGACCTTTTAGCAGAATGCCTCTTTTCCTTTCATGGGAATGCTCTGATACTTTGTGGCGATGAGTGACTTTTACAGTTTGGATCTGCAAATGTCCCCTAACAGCTCACATGCTAGTGGTTTGGACCTTGTTTGGGAGATAGTGGAAACTTTGAAGTGGGGCTTAGTGGGAGGTCTTTCGGTCATTGTGAGTATGACTTTGAATGGGATGTGGGATGCCACCACTTCCTCTCTTCCTTTTTTTGCTTGTCTATTACAATGTGAGCAGCCTTACCATGATGTGTTTCTTTGTTTCAGGACCAAAGCAAGAGGACCAATTGATTGATCCAATTGGAACTTCTGAGACTCTGCATCAAAATAAACCTTTTCTCTTATTAAGTTGATTATCTCAGATTATTTGTTACAATAATGGAAATCTGACTAACACAGTGATGAAGGAGCCACTTGGGGGAGTGAACCACACTCAAGAGACAAGTTGATGGACTTGGTGATTTGTCAGACTTTTTAGGTATTTCTACTCTGTAGATGATGGCTTATTTTTCTTAACTGGTGAAGAAGTCTTAGGCATGGTTTGAGGTAGATGAATAAATGCCTTCCATTGTGAATATGGAAACCATTTGCAATTTTAAAACCTTTAGGGCTGTCCCTCTTTAGGCTGTGGCATTAGCATTGATCATTTGATTGCATTTGCTTTCGTTTCTTAGTAGTGAGTCATACCTAAGCTGACACTTCGAGAGTGAAAATTATATTAATAAGGTGAGGAATGGCACATATAGATATAGGTATCAAATGACAAGTGTACAGTTGGGAAAAAAAGGTGGAAGGGTGAGGATCTAAGAAAAGAAATAGAAGGATGGTAAGAATTGTAGCGACAGAGTCTAGGTGAACACAGGTTGACGTACAGAGACAGGTGTGCAGAAGTAGCTATTTCAAATAAAATTTCAAAAGAGAATAAATCCAGCATCCAAATAAGACAGGATTATTTATTCTCAAAAGGTGGCTAAAAGTGATGACTGATGAGTCAAACTTGGGTGGAAAAGGGTACGGAGTCCAGGTAGACTAGTAGTAAGTGAGGTACTATAAATAAAGAGGCAGAGGTTTCTTATGGATTTAATCTTATTTTCACTTGTCCTTCCCAAATTTATCTTCTCTCCTTTATATATCCTTCCCCCCAAATGCTTATATATTTTAAATTTTCTTTTTATTTATTGTTAAGATCTTGGTCATCTTATTCCTTTCAAATTTTACAAACCCTCTTGACTGGAGAGTTCACATATGCATTTTGTACACATCTGGTGACAGGCTTATAATTTATAGTATATCTATTGAAATAATATAATGTTACCTTAGTTCCTTTATAACCAATAACAATAATATTTAGAAATTGATGGCTGGGGAGGATAAAGATTTCAGTCATGATATACAGCATCTCAATCTGAGTGGTTGAGATACAAAATTGCACCTGCCACTTTGGCTTTTGTTAGCACCATCCTGTAACAAATTGAATATGCTAGTGAATGAAAAGGAATGCTATCTAAGGCATATCACCATTTGACTATAGGGCTGAGTAGGTGGTGGAAGTATTGGGAATATAGAAAGAGGGGAAGTTTGGAGTAAGGTTAGTTTGGGAAGTAGTTTTAAGTATTATGAGGCTTGAAAGGCTCTTGGGAGCAATCCAGATTGAAAATGCCAGTAAACAACTAGGTGTGTGTGTTTGAAGTTGTCATGATGTTGTGTTGGAAATTATTATGAATCTGAAGTATCTGTGGAGGTCATACATTGGGAAAAGATCACACATCAAAAGATATGTACTCATATGAGAAGATTAAGGTTCCTCTTTACAAGTCATTCTGAAATTCCAACATTAAGAACACAGTCTGTTCATGAATACAGTATAATTTCCAAGAAAGCCTTCCTTGAGAGCCATCATCACTTTTTTCTATTACTTTTTTTAGTATTTGATGCTATTTTGACTATTCTGAATTAAAACTTTTATGTTACTTAAGGCAAAAATACAACTTACACTTCTTTGACAGTAGATGCTACAAAATTCCACAGGATGATCATGCCATTTAAGGTTCCAGCAACTATCAAGTTATATCCTTCTATTTGTAATAAATCAATGCAGTTCACTCCAAAACTAGTGGCAGGATTCTAAAGAAAGAGGGAAACAGATTCACTGACTACAAGGAGTACAATTTATAACCATGTGAAATGCTGTGTGTATGTATTGTTTAATTGTGGTGAACTTAATACAGAATGTCTTATCTTTAAAATCATGGAGCATATTTAGTAAAATTTAGTATCAAAAATTAAATGTGCAAAATTCACTAAAAGAATAAAAATACTTTTACCCTTAGCATTGATTCATTCTTTCTTACCAACCATTGTAGTACCATCCTATTTCTTTAACTTCAAACTTCTTGAAAGAATATTCTACATTAGCTGTTTCCACTCACTGATCTTTCTGCCACTTGAAAACTCTACTTTCTTCTGCACCATCCCCCTCTAGAACAGTCTTTTCTATTTGTCATGAAGGACTTTGTACTGCCAGTTCTATGTGCCGCTTTTCAATAGCTTTACATATTTATTTAATACCTTGGGTTCTTGGAATACAAAACCAAATAAGTTTAGGATCTGATATATGTATAATAATTTGAAGTACTGTATTCATATGAATACTTGTGCAATTTGAAAGTGCATAAGACTTGATGGAAACATAGAAGAATGACATTTAAATTACATTGGAGGTCTGTTACATTTGCACCTTTTGAGTCTTCTCTGCTTTCTGAAACACTTTACTTTCTTGCAGTCAGACTCTGGTGCTTTTACCTGTGTTATGGCTTGAATCTTCAGTTTCCACCAAAGGCCTCTATACTAAAGGCTTAGTTGCCAGCATGTGCTGCTGTTGGGAGGTAGTGGAACCTTTAAGAGGTGGAGCACAGCAGGAGCAATTTAGGTCAGTAGGGGATATGTCGTTGAATGGGATATTGGGACCCTGGCTCCTTTCTGTCTCTCTCTTTTGCTTCCCAGCTGCCGCAAAGTAAGTAGTTTTCTCTGAGAAGTACTTCCACCATGATGTGCTGCCTCACCGCAGGCCCAAAAGCAAGGGAGCCAAGAACCAAGGATTGAAACCTCTGAAATCATGAACTAAAATTGAAACATTTCCTCTTTTAAGTTGTTTATCTCAGGTATTTTATCACAGTGATGGAAGGCTGAGTAAACAGCTTGTGTCTCTATGGTGTTTTTTTTTCTGTTTCTTACTTGGTACTTTCTTATTTTGCCAGTCTTATAAATATTAATATCCTTAGGATTTGCCTTTCTTTCAACTTATCCTAGGCAATCTCATTTTTTATGTTTTAATAATCACTCTAATGTTAATGACTTAATAATCTATTCCCCTCCTACACGCTTCAGACTTGAATATTTAATTACTACAAAGACATTGCAAGGTGTCTCAGAGTTAACGCGACTAGGCTGTTGCCTTCCTCAAACATGTTCTTGGAGCTGTCCTTGATTCCTCTCCCAACTGCACGGCATCCATCACCAATTAATCAATCACTACTTTTCTTGTCTAAATCTTTTTTTGAAACCTTCCATTCCACACCATTCAGTCCCATGATCATGACCTGCTATCCTTCAACTTAAACAGTAACGTATTGCCTGAATCTTCTGCCTTTAGACTTGTCTCATTCAAATCTGTCATTGAAGCATCATGTAAGCAACCCACAGCACAAATCTAATCACATAATTTCTCATTGAAAGCCATTCAGTGAGTACCCCTTGCTATAGGATGCTTAGGTCCTTACAGTCACAAGCATGATCCAGTCCCTATCTGGTGTTTCACCTCCACCTTTTACCATTCAAATCTTACTCCAGTTAGACCGAGATATTTGTAGTTAACTTTCACAGACCATGAGATATTTTACCTCCATGACTGTAATCATGTTATCTCCTCCACTTGGGATTCACTTTGTCTTTTGCCTCCCTTTAGAAACTCCTATCTGGGTCACACTAACTCCTGATAATCTTTATATGAATTTGATGATTATCTTATTCAGGAAATTCCCCTTCTTCCAAGCCCTCCAAGTTCTCTACTATGTTCATATAGTGCAGGTCCCAGTGCTAAGAACAGCACATGCTAAGCCAGGTGTAGTGGTGCACACCTGTAATCTCAGCACTCAGGTGGCTGAGGCAGGAGAATCACCACGAGTTTGAGGCCAGACTGGGCAACATAAGTGAGTTCAAGGCCAGTGTAGATTACATAGTGAGACCCTGTCTCAATGAATAAATAAATAAATCAAATAAATAAACCAAAAAATAAAAAACAAAAAAACCCCACCAAAAAAAAAAAAAAAACACAAAACAAAACAAAAACCAGAACAGCACATGCTACATAGTAGGTGTGCAATAAGAAGTGTTTCATAAATGAAAGACTTTTAGGAAGAGAATTTCTATGTACAGCCTAATTTTTTTCCTAAGTGATTTTTGCACTTTCTCTACAGAGTAATTTTAAAGCATGCTGTAAGAAAGAGGTGCCATAGTGCTAATCATGATAAATAAAAATAATTCAAAATCAGAAATAATTTATACTTGCATAGAATCTTAAAAGGCATTTTTATTGTATGCCAATAATTTATTGCAATTGTTTTTTTTTTCCAAAGTAGCATTTTTTGCAACCCATACAATTACTTGCCAACTGTGTTGGTCCCAACTCCATTTGCATTTATCTTCTTTCCATTTTTATTGGGTATACACTAGGTTTCATTCATCATATATATGACTGAACCTAGTGTTTTCCATGATGTCTGGAGTTGGAAGGAGAAGTAGGCCAGAATTACTGTATGACAGGGTGCATTTTGTCTGTTCTTTTAAACACAGTATGTGATAATGTTATTATGACACGAACACTGTGTAGGTTAAGTTCAAAGCCCTATTAGCTAACAATAAAGCCTATCTATTCAAACTAGAACTGATTTCAAATTGCATTGCTAAACTGACATTTAAATATGAGAAAAATAATAGTATCTCTTCATTCTATAATAAAATGATGAAATGATAGTTTGAAAACTCTATAAAGCAAGTTGCATTGCTGTTTTATCACTAATGGTAAGGGGGAGTCACATAAGACTTTCTTCAATTACTCCTATAACACTCAGTTTTCTTGCAGCCTTTAGTATCTGACCACTCATCCCTGTAAAAGCTAAAAGAAATGTGAGTGTTTTGAGCTAGTATTGTAGCAGAAAATGCTGCCCCTTCCCAGACAGTATAGTTGTTTATTAGTTGCCCAGGTAATAGTTCCTGTTCCAGATCCAGTTGTTCCTGTCTTTCAGAAATGGCTGGTCATTGTGATGCACGTTGCATGAACCAATCCCCAGTTGAGAAACCATTCTGCCTCTGTACTTCCTGCTTGCTTATCTCATATAAGCCCTAAACCACCAGAGATCGGGGCCTGATACTTGGGGAATGATCACGATCAGTACCTGTTGATGGAAATATATCTGCTTCCAAATCCTGGGTGTCATTTTGGTGTTTCTGTTTGCCATTGCAGTATTAGAGTAAATAAATAAGGTTAATGAAGACTCTCATTTAAAAAAAAAAAGACTGATCTCTTTATAGGATCAAACAAAGGAACCATTTTCTCACTTTTCTGTCCTTCAGCTTCAATGAATTCTGTGGGCACATGTACCTGCCCTGCTGAGAGAGGGTGAGCACTTCACAAAAACAGCTTCTGAAGAGATTTTAAATTAAGCTGTCTAATTTAATATGCACAGCTACTTCTGAAATATTGTGAAACGTATTCCAACTATAGTTAGTAGTTATTAACAAAATGATGCTACCAGAGCGAGGTGAGAAGCTTAAAATGAATTAAAGCTATGAAAAGATAAAAATGTAGTTTCATTAACTGACATTGAAACATCTACTTAAAAGCATATGCTGTAACAGTGAGGAAATAATTTGTACAGAAAAAGTGAACCATCATCTTGTGACCTTTTACTATGATCCTGAACTTACCTTCTTATTAAAATCTAGGAGAATTTAAAAGAATTTGTTTTTTTCAGATTAGGTAAGATAGATAGATAGGTAAATACACAGACAGACAAGTAGATAGATAGGTAAATACACAGACAGTAAGATGTTTCAGATGAATGGATTCCCTATGAAACCTGCAGAGTACTTATGATTATTTCTAAGTAGTTCCTGGTAGCCAGAATTCTCATCTACACTCATCTGCCTAGAAGTTAGTATTGCCATGGCAAAAATGACCACACACACAATGAAAAACACTAATAAGAAACTTGATAATTTGGAATTAAATCACAGAGGACTCATGTCCTAAATAAATATCTATAAGAATGTATACATATTTATTCCTAATATTTGAAAATCTTCTTAAACATTAGAAGAAAAAGAACAACTATCTGGATAGAAAAGTGAACAGAATACATGCATAAATTCATACATATATACCAAAAATGGTTCACTCACTACAAGAGAAATACAAATAAAATACACAAAGTTGTGATTTTTTTACTCTAGATTGAAAATTTTTTAAAGTTTGACAATTCATGCTGTTGGAAAGACTATGGGGAAACAGGCTTTCTTGCTCATTGCTAGTGGAAAGGGAGAATTTTGTGACAATCATAGAAGATCTGACAATATCTAGAATTATATAGGGTCTAGTTTTTGAACCAGCAATTCTTCTACTATGAATATATCCAAGATTCATCATCAAAAATTTGAAACTACATATATTAAAAGCTATTTTTTGACATTGTATATATACAATGTTATTTTTTGAAGCTTAAATTCAATTTTAAATCAGAATTAAAGCATTGTTTTTTAATCAAAATGCCCACCCACAGGGGGACTAGTTGAATAAGTTTTGTTATATCTATTCCAATAAAATGCTATAGGGTTTTCAAAAAGAAAGATGAAACATGTACACCCATGTTCATAGCAACATTATTCTCAATACCCAAAAGTTAGAAACAACCTAACTTTTCATTGAGACAGATGAATGGCTAAAAAATGTGTTTTATGCATACAGTGGAATGGCATTTAGTCTTAAAAAGGAAGGACAATCGGATACATGTTACACCTGGATGAACTTTGAAGACATAACACTAAGTGAAACAAGACAGTCACAAAAAGACAAAAATGCATATTTTTCTGCTTTTATGAGGTACCCAGAGTAGGTTGATTCACAGAGACAGAAAGTAGAATGTCACTTGGTAAGACTGGAGAGGGAAGAGGAATGAGGAGTTACTGTTTAATTTTGCAATATTGAAAAGAATTTCAGAGATGGATGATGGTTATACAACAATGTAAATGTGCTTAATGGCCCTAATTGTATACCTGAAAGTCTAAGATGGTAAATTTTATATTATGCATATTTTACAAGTTAAAAAACTAATATGATTGGATATAATACACAGCTTTTAAAGATCTCCAGAATATATCATTAAATAAAATATGCAAAGAATATAAGAATGTATATCATATCATATCGTTTGCTTATGAAGGAGTGGGAAGGAACCAAGATTGACTAAGTATTTGATTATATTTTTAAAAATAACATTAGACACATAAACCAAAAACTTACAAATAATTATACGCTGGGGTGGCACAAGACAGAAGGGATAGGAATAAAGGGTAGACTACAGCTTGTTTTGTATCTGAGAAGATGATTTGTTTTATAGCTTTGACTTTGAAAATATCTAAATCTTTTAAAAAATAATGAGAAATAAAAAATTTAAGAGCAATAAATAAAACAATGTATCAAGTATATTTAACTTGGTATAGAGTTGATAGCACACAAGATTATTTCAAGTAAATTTAAAACATTGAAGTTTCACACTACACTGCAACTCAAACATGCAAAGGGAAAGAGGAACTGAAATGAAAGGTAGATCTTAAACTGGTTCAGTGTCATATTTCTAATAATGGTATTGTTTTTCTGAAGTTGTACTGTAATATAACATAACATGATGTAATATGATACAAATTGCTCATATGTTATAGAGGGTAAAATTAATAAATGATAGGATAAACTAACAAGTATTATGTTAATATCATTAGGAACAAAGGTTTTCTATGAGACAAAGATAAAAAATAAAAATGGCAAGATGCATATATTCTTTGATTTGAATTGGAAATATTAATACAAACTAATGATGTATTTTTTTCTTAAAAATTTTTCTTAGTTCTGCCATTGTAAAGCTAGTTTTAAGCCCAATTGAAAAGCTCTAACTACAAGAATCACCTTTGTGGCACTGGGTATCTGCACACCTCACACTATGGTTTCTTAATACTGTTTTCCACTAAAAAGAAGAAAAGTTTCTTGGAAAGATAGTGTGTTCTAGACCGGGAGCTAGAAATATGTGATGAGTCTGGAACATTGTCTCATACCAGGAAGCTATCCAGAAATACTGGGGTCCTGTCAAAAGAACTTAAGAGCTTGAAGAGGTGCCAAACAGTCTGAGATAGGACAATTTGAACATCAATAGTAATAACACATGCATTGACTTAAACACCTCAAAAACACTTAACCTTGTGAGTTGATAATGATACTAAGTAAATAAAGTTTACTGTCCATCTTTGGAAGATGCTAATCCATATACTCTTAATTTTGAACCCCAAAAATTATAGAGAATGGACCCAGTATTTTGCTTTTCTGTATGAGTTGTATCTTTGCATTACCAAATATTTGGTAAAAGAGAATTTTTCTTTAAAGACACACTCCAGTAATAAATAAAGCCTGATGACAGGATGGCAAAGTGATACAGTAGATCTAGTTAGTGATCATCAATGGATGCTAACACACAAATCAGACAACCGGCCATACTCTAAATCTTGGTGGAATAACACAATCATGACACAATTTTGATGGAGGCTTGGTAAAGGAAAGCCAAAGTTGAATGCGGCTAACTAGATTTAACTTGTAGATGACAGGAAATATAGAAGAACTGCTGATATGATACTAAGAATATATAACTAGCAAAATCTAGAAAGTGGGAAACCATGGAAAAAAAGAGAGATAGATATTGGGGACCATGAATTCACAATGGCTAATTTTGTATACTTCCATAAGGGATAAATGGAGGCTTGGGATTATGGTATCACCCTTTCGACACTTTCCATTAACTCTTGGGATGGTCCATGCTCTCCCACCCACTAAGACTAAACTAAGATTACTAAAATGAAGAAGAACACTCCAGAAAAAAATCTTTCTTAGCATAAAATCATCTCCATCCCCTTGAGTCATCCCAGGATTATCCACGGCCTGCAGTGTCATCAACCTCTGAATCTTCTGCCGACCTGGAATCTTCCACTAGCCCCTCCTGTCATTGTATACACTCATTGCATTGTACACACCCAGTAAATAGTGGCTGGAGTATCTGGGTCTTTGCCCATCCTGAGGCACTGACCTCCTAGCCCCCCATCATGCATTACTAAATTTGTCTCTGTTTCTTATTTTATTCTTTGCTGTACCCCTCATACAGGCAGTTGGGGATCTTGGCCAGGTCCCTGATATTGAAGGAAAGATATGTGTATATTAAAAGATACTTAATAGATTTGTCAATTGAATGTAACAAATGGAGCTGTTTGAATCCTAGTTGGAAAAAAGAATAAAAAAATTGTAAGGTAATCTGGGATATTTGAATACTGAGCAAATATGTAATGACAATAATGATTTTTTTGTAAATTATTTTCAAAAATAATTTAGAGAATAATGGTATTTTCATTTTTGAGTCATTGTTGAGAGATTTTTACTGAAATATTTAGTGATGAAATGACATAGTATCTGGGTTGGTTCCAAAGTCTATAATTTGTGGTCTTGAAGAAGTAGGAGGGATAAAGAACAGATTCAAACATGCACAAAATATTTTTGAAGTTTAGACATAGTACAAAGAAGTTTGTCAGACTATTTTCTACACTTTTGTATACAGTATGTTTATAATTTTCCATAACAAAAAAACCCTAAAAATGTCAAAAAAAATGAAACTTACATTAGTACGTTGAGAATTTCTGTGAATGATTAATTCGATGTCTGGGAAGGGAATAGCCATGTTCCTATCTTTAGTAGAAGTCTTCAGTTGCACAATGTGGTTCCCATCTTGAAAATAAGGCACGGCGTCTGGCAGCTCCCATATCACCATGAGGAAGGTATCATCTTCCCTACCCTTTAGCAGAAATTTGATAAGTAGATGAAAAGTTCAATTAAGTCCTTTTTATTTTGAGCTGTACTAAAGAGACAGAGAAAGAATAATTTGATGTATCCACCATCCAACTTTATTAAATCTTGAACCGTGTTGTATTAATTGGTCACTTTTCCAGTTTCGGGGACCAAATACCTGACACACAAGACTTAAAGAGGGAGTTTATTTGACTCATGGTTTCAGCCAGTGGTGGCTGGCTCCAAAACAGGAATAGGAATATCATGGCAGAAGGGTACAAACAAAGCTGCTTTGTTCATGGCAGCCAGAAAGCAGAACAGGAAAATGGTGCCAAGGGCCAGAGATAATACCCAAGACCATGCCTCCGTGACCTACCCAGTCATACCCAGAAACATGCTTTACTGATCCCCTAGGCCGGTGATGGCGGACATCTTAGAGCTTTCAGTGATACAAACAGCACGCAGGTTCATAGGTTCGCCACTGCTGTGGCCTAAGCTGTTCCCAAACCAATCAAGTTGACAGTCCAGCATAACCATCACACCTGTCACCCTTACTAATACAATTCCCCTTTCTTCCCACTCAGAGTAAACATTAACCTGAATATAGTGTTAATCATGAAGTTTTACTATTTCTACATGCACACATATATGTTCTCTATGTATAAGATATTGCTTTCAGACTCCTAAGCATTTTATAAATGTTATCAGATTATGGTTTCTTCTTCAACTTGTTTATTTCATTCAGTGTTATGTTTTTGAGATGTATACAAGGTATTATGTGGAATTATATGTCATTTATATTTTTTAACATTTTATTTTATTTTAAAGAGAGAAAAACACACATGCACACAGAAAAGAAAAAGAAAAAGCAAAAGAGACAAACAAACAACAAAACCCCCCAAAACAATAACAATATAGGCTTTTAAAACAAGATGGTAGGAATTTAACAATGGTTGCTATATTGCGTA